>CM077180.1:33218663-33451163 GCA_039654105.1 Coreius guichenoti | reverse complement strand
CTAGCCAGTCTCCAGACCTGAACCCAATAGAAAATCTTGGGAGGGAGCTGAAAGTCCGTATTGCCCAGCAACAGCCCCGAAACCTGAAGGATCTGGAGAAGGTCTGTATGGAGGAGTGGGCCAAAATCCCTGCTGCAGTGTGTGCAAACTTGGTCAAGAACTACAGGAAACGTATGATCTCTGTAATTGCAACCAAAGGTTTCTGTACCAAATATTAAGTTCTGCTTTTCTGATGTATCAAATACTTATGTCATGCAATAAAATGCAAATTAATTACTTAAAAATCATACAATGTGATTTTCTGGATTTTTGTTTTAGATTCCGTCACTCACAGTTGAAGAGTACCTATGATAAAAATTACAGACTTCTACATGCTTTGTAAGTGGGCAAACCTGCAAAATCGGCAGTGCATCAAATACTTGTTCTCCCCACTGTATATATTATGTAAACACACACTTTTGTTAGATACGATTAATCGATTTGGCCACTATTTTTATCACTAGTATCAACTTTGTCTCAGAAGTTTCTCATAAAATTGCCTAGGAGAAATCAAAATGGAAATAAACAAAGCATTTGTTTGCATATTATAAGTGTGTTTAGTTTTGGAATAATTTAGACATTAGACATTAAAGAGATCTCCTTTGTCTTGTCTACGAGAACAGTCATCCTGAAACCACAAACTTTCTGGGCTGAGTTTGTTTTCTTCTGCTCAATGGTTGATACTTCTGCCCATTTGCCTTTGCCCCACTTTTCGTGTCACTGTCCCTTCATACTTATGCTTGGCTGTCATTCACTAGACTTCCTGTCTTTTTCACTTTGCAGCTTCTTGTGAGCGTGCTTGTATATTTGCGACCGGCAGAACACTTTTCTGCACTGTAAAACTGGCACGGTGCCAGTCCCTGCCTTTGCCCCTGATCAGAAGCAAACGTGACATTTGTGACGAGGTAATGGAATCCTTGCGCAGTTAAATCCCCGACTGCGAAGTGAAGTCGCTCCTTCCATCCCTCCATCCTTCTCCTTTCCTTTAATCTGCAGGAGGGAAGGCCGTGATGATGAGACCGTCTCAGCACGTCACCCCTCTCTTTTGCTCTCCGTGTCACTTTTTGTTTTTAATTTCTCCACATAAACATCTCTCCGCCTGGCAATTAATTACCACAAATGTCAATTAACCCCCTCCTTCCAAAAAAAAATAATATTGTAGGAGAATTAAATTTCAATTATAAAAATTACATTGGAAGGCGGCAACGTTAAATTGCTTTAATAAATTTTGCTGAAGGTGACAGTTGTTATTTTGCAGCCCGTCGTGGCGGGAGACCTTCCGCCTGCTCTGATACAATGTGAAGTGGAGGATGAATAGAGGAAAACAGAAGGATGGGAATGAAATGAGTGTTGAGAGGAACAGAGAGGACGTATTTCCTGCAGTAACAGTAACCGCTGTACGTAATGCCTCATTTGTGGGATACAGCAGGCAATGGTGTGAATCATTGTTCTGTGCCAGCGAGTGAAAGCACTTAGGGGTCTCTCTCTCTCTCTCTCTCTCTCTCTCTCTCTCTCTCTCTCTCTCTATCTCTATCTCTCTATCTATCTCTTCCTCCCTTCCTTATTTGACTTGCACAACTGCTGATGTTGCATTTGCCCACCGGTTGTGCTCCAGGACCGTTCCTCCATACGTTGTCATATTTAAAGGAATAGTTCATGCAAAAATAAAAATTCTTTCATCATTTACTTGCCTTTAACCTGTATGACTTTATTTCTTCATTCCACTGCTTGTTCTTTCCCATGCAAATAGTTCACATGGGGACTGGTGGTTTCAAGTTTCAAAAAGGTCACAGAGAAAGGTGAAAGTATCAAAAGCATGGTCCATATGACTCACATGCTATATTGCAAGTCTTTTAAATTCTTACGATAGGTTTGTGTGAGGAACAGATCAAAATAGAAGTCGTTATACACCAAAAAGCTTCCTGTGCATTGAGCTGCTTAACTTTGTGGGTAAAATTCAAGAAGTTTTGTAAAGTTTAAACTTGCATATACTTTGCATTATTACTTGGTTTTAACCTCTTTTTACTTGGACCAGTTAGTAACCAACTAGAACACCCTGGAAACTACCTAGCAACCACTCATGTCTTAAAACGCCACTCATTTTCTTCAGAAAATGTTAATTTTTTTTTTTTTTTTCTTTCTAAAATGCATCACATACTGTAATTTATCACCATAATTTATTGTAACTTATGTGTTCAAAAGCTCAAAATGTCTTGTGATGTCTTGTGTGTTGGTACACCCTTTGTGTCTGTAACATTTGACTATGCAGAGTGATAGTGTGTGTGTGTGTGTGTGTGTGTGTTTGTGTGTGTGTGTGTGTGTGTTTGTTTATGTAGGGAGTCATGAATAATATCTCACAAAATAGAGAGGTCACCCAACTGTTTTTTTTCCATAGTTGAAGGTTAATTTGAAGCAACAATAAAACGGATGGTACCATTTCCTCATCTTCTTTTCTGGGTAATAAACTTTGGACTGTCTCAGCATACCCCTGCACTTGAGTTGGACTAGCTCAAGACGTTTCCACCTATTCTCACCATCAGTGATTAACATCTCACTTTGCTGACAATGATTTTCCTTGTTCATCTGATTTTAAAGTGATAGAGAGAAATATTAAATCGGACCTCAGAATCAAATTTCATCCTATGGGAAAGAGAAATCATGAAGGAGATCTCTATAACATCTTTTTGTGACTTGACTCCTGATTGTCAGACTTTTCTCCTAATAAACACCCCAGAGGTATCACATGCACATTAACTCCTCTAGAGCAGTGGTTCTCAATCTCTGACTCCATTGTCCAACACAATATTCAATGGAATTATGACGACCTGCTTTTTTCCCATACTTTTCTTTTAACAGCAACTGGTAATGTTAATATATTAAATTGTTTAAATACAATTTATGTCATCCTGAGACCTCTGCCCCCTTGTTGAGAACCACTGCTCTAGTTTAAAGAGATCTCAGCACTGTTTATACAAAAAGTCAGAGATTCCAATATGATCTCAAAAATGTTCATAACATTCTCCCAAATAGCCTCAGTGCTAACATGGCGTTAAAACAATATTTAATAAACAAACAAACAAACATAAAATTCTCCCACAATCACATTATCTGACCTATTCAATTGAAATTAATATTTTAGCTCTATACACTTGCTGTATGATGACAGTTTGTCTTTCTAGGAGGAACATTTGAGACAAAGTTATATTTTAAAGCACAACTCCATGTCTCCAAGTGAGCTAAAATAGCAACCCTTGAGCAATAAAATTATCCTCTGGGATTGGTTTGACAGATCGATTAAGAAAATCATTGTAATGGTACCATTGCCCATCAGTCAGTCAGGCAGAAAAATGCTGTTTAATGAATTGAGTACAGATTGAATGTGTTTTGGCCAGTTACATATTTGTGGCTGTGCAATTAACAACAGCCTAGCAGCCCTCCACACACAGTTCAAGACCACCCCGACGGGCATGGAAATGCAAGTACTGTGTGATGTTTTTCTTTTTCCAAGCATCTGGTTATTGACTGCCATCCACAGGGCCGGACACACACGCATTCATTTGCATTGGGCCTACAGGCCTCTGACCGGGCAACTGAAACTCAACACTCATTTAGCAGTGGCTCAACATACGGCCCGCTTCACAACTTAACACAGCACGCACACACTTAGAAGTTTATTAGATCAGCATCCTGCCTTAATTGCCTCTGTGTAACACACACCACAGGCTAATGCAGGGGGTCTCAATGCTGGATTTGTCCACCTCACTCAGGGCTGTTTTTGTGAATGCCCTTTGTTGTGCGTCCTTGTTGTTGCAGCAAGTTTGTTTCCCATCCTGTCATATTTCTCTTAATTCACTTTTCTGTAATAAGACTTGATTTGATAAATGAATCTGCTTATGTTCGTTTTTGAATATTTGTAATTTCTTAGAAAAGGGCAATGCTGAATCATTTACTTACTCATGCATTTTCATACAAATATGTTTAATACAAAGACGTAAATGAAATGTAACTGAGAACTTCAAGTAGTGACTTAGCCTCAGATGTATGGGATCAGATTCCCGCCTAATGTATTGCAGTCACGCATCAAAAAATAAGCGTGAATCAAAATTTAAAAAACACATTTGAAAATATAACGCACAAAACTGAAAAATCAGTGCAAAGTTAAACAGAATCACAAACAACGCGTTCACGGAAATAAAAATAAGCGTGAATCAAACATTTAAACAAGTTTAAAATTATATTGCTCAAAACTGAATCATGAATTCAAAATAATCTGAATCGCACACAAAATCATGTTTTTTGCTCTTATTTTTTCTGCGCTTGCGTTTTCAAAAGTTGCCGTTAGAGTTTCATGTAAATCAGGGCGGGTCTTAGCATCTCCATTGGTCCACTAGTTCTAGATTGACAGCTCATCCTCTAGCCAATCAATCGAAGAGGGAAGTTGACGTCACTCCAGTGCGACTTATGCCGCTCAGTCCAGCCAGTCGCTGTTGAGCTACGAGTATAAAGCATTCTCTATCACTGTATCTGCAAGGAATACATTATTTTATTATTATGAATATAATATTAGGAATCTGTTCTTTTGTATGATAGACGTTTTAGGGGGGTTTCTCACAATTAAAGCAGTCAAGTGAACGTGATCATGACTGGGTGCTTACTGACTCTTGGCTGCGAGCAAAACGCGTTCTACAGGCCCACTGTCTCTGCAAGGAAATATCATGTTTACAATCATGAATATATTATTAAATATATTAATTTACACAATCAACATTTTAGAGAGGTTAATCAGAAATAAATTGGTCAAATGGTCATGATCCCAAGTTGGTTATTGCCACTCTCGTTCCGAAGAAATAATTTTTTCGCAGCCAGTGGTGGAATGTAACCACATTTGAATAAGAAACAATATCGAGTCTATAAAACACGTCAAAACTCCACGAAGCACAACAAGCATATCGGTGAGAACACTCGTTTTGTGTATGTTGTTTATTAAACAACATACACACCGGGACATTTGACTGCACATCATATTTTTTACATTATTGATCCTTCTTGCAATCGTAATGCAATGGACTAGGGCCTATATTAACCCTTTAAATAAAAGCGTTATTGAGCTGTTTACACTGTCATATACAACAAAAGAGCCTGCACAGCGACAGGAAATAAAAATGAACGCAAAAAACATGCCTACCTCACCAGAGCATGTGAGCGAAGCTCCAGTCATGAACCGCTCACCGGTAAAACGACGTGCCCTCAAATCCCGCTCCGACATGAAATTGATCTGTACTGTAGCCTACTATATGCTACTTGTAGCCATTAAAACACATATTTAATTTCATATGTTTAAATATTATAATGTTATTTTTTTTTTTATTTAATCTACGTTTGATTATGAAAAGTGAACAGGACACACAAGATGCGCAATGTGTCAGAAGACATTGGGGACAAAAATGATTTTGACCACTTCATTAAGTTTTGTTTTGTTGAAAGCCTTTCTTTAAAGTGAATTTCGTTTTGTATAAATTGTATCTTAATTTTAATCAATGTTTTATCAGCCAATTGCCTGGATTTAATAAATAATAAGCAAATATAGCAGACAATGACATGGAGGTGCCAGCGCCGCGTGAACAACGGCTTAAATGAACAACTACTAGAAAAAAAAAAACTTTAGTTGGGGGCAGCCCTAGCTACTTATTTCAGATAGGCCTATATTAGAACCAGCAAGTCACAAAGGGCATTCTGGGTTGAGTGTGCGGCGCTGAGCGGAATGAGCTTTAGAAATGAACGGAACCTTCAGAAAGGCGCTCTCCACTCTGGAGGAAATATTACCGCTCTTTCTACGCAAACTGGGTCACAGATGGTAAGCACAATTACATTAACCCAAAAATAACTTAATTAAAATGCAACAGCCCATACTGTTTGTTTTTTTTTGTTTTTTTTTAATTATTAGAATATAGACATTAAGAGAATCAATTGTTATGCAAGTACTTTTAATACTTAAAGTACATTTAAAATCAGGTACTTTTTTTACTTAAGTAGGGTTGTCATTGTGGTACTTCTACTTTTACTAAAGTAAATATGTCTCTGGTTATTTGTAGCCTACTTTTACTGAAGTACTGAGATTCAGTATTTCCTCCACCACTGGTGATAGAGCACGCGTTATACTCGTAGCTCAACAGCGGCTGGCTGAACTGAGCGGCCAGCCAAGCGTCAGTGAGCACCCAGTCGTGATCACGTTCATTTGACTGCTTTAATTGTGAGAAACCGCCCTAAAACGTCTATCATACAAAAGAACAGATTCCTAATATTATATTCATAATAATAAAATAATGTATTCCTTGCAGATACAGTGATAGAGAATGTGTTATACTCGTAGCTCAACAGCGGCTGGCTGAACTGAGCGGCATGAGTCGCATTAGAGTGACGTCAACTTCCCTCTTCGATTGATTGGCTAGAGGATGAGCTGTCAATCTAGAACTAGTGGACCAATGGTGATGCTAAGACCCGCCCTGATTTACATGAAACTCTAATGGCAACTTTTGAAAACGCAAGCGCAGAATGTGGAAACAAGAGCAAAGGAGAAAAGAGCACAGGCATACAAAAAAATGAAAATAAGAGCAGAAAACAGTGCGATTCAGAGCAGTGTGCGATTCAGATAATTCATGATTCAGTTTTGAGCAATATAATTTTAAACTTGTTTAAATGTTTGATTCACGCTTATTATTTTTATTTCCGTGACCGCGTTGTTTGTAATTCTGGTTAACTTCGCATTGATTTTTCAGTTTTGTGCGTTATATTTTCACGTGTTTTTAAAATTGATTCACGCTTATTATTTTTTGATGCGTGACTGCAATACATTAGGTGGGAATTTGATCCCATACAGATGTTTCTCCTGAATAAAAATAGACACACTGTAAAGTTTCAGGAATGACAACCGCATTTAAAAGTGAGAGCGTGTCCCCTAAATTATCGTTCTGTGTGTACGGAACACGACTCACTCCAGAAACTGCAATGATTGACACTGTAATCATAGCAACGTTCTGGTGTCTTGCATGTTTGGTATCCGCTATTCTGACCAAAGAAATATTACAGCGACAAAAGACTTCAGCAATTTTAACTAAAGCACAGTTGACTGCGCTGTCGTGTTTTGTTTAAAGGCTGCTTCACAGAGCGTGCTCTTGCAGTGTTGCCATGTCCACTTATTAAAAAACATTTTTGGGCTTGTTGTTTAAGCTTGGCTCATACAGCGATCAAGTTTACAGAGTTATTAAGTGAGCAGGTGCAGGTCGCAATATTTCGTTCTTTTTTTCAGCATTAAGCATTTCCATTTTGTTTTCTATGAGATTGTTTGCTGATTTGCTTGCAAGATCTGGCAACACAAATGAATCAGGCTCGTACCGCTTTCCCCGTGATTTCTTGCACCGCACATACAGACGAGAGATACATGCATGTTAAAATACATATTTTAACGTGCATCAGAGATTTAGCTCTCGTCTGTCATCTCTCATCTCTCTCGTTGTACATTATATTGCCAAAAGTTTTGGGATGCCTGCCTTTACATGCTCATGAGCTTTAATGACTTCCCATTCTTAATCCGTAGGGTTTAATATGGAGTTGGCCCACCCTTTGCAGCTATAACAGCTTCAACTCTTCTGGGAAGGCTTTCCACAAGGTTTAGTAGTGTGTTTATGGGAATTTATGATTATTCTTCTAGAAGCGCATTTGTGAGGTCAGGCACTGATGTTGGACGAGAAGGCCTGGCTCGCAGTCTCCGCTCTAATTCATCCCAAAGGTGTTCAATCGGGTTGAGGTCAGGACTCTGTGCAGGCCAGTCAAGTTCCTCCACACCAAACTCGCTCATCCATGTCTTTATGGACCTTGCTTTGTGCACTGGTGCACAGTCATGTTGGTTCCCACTAAGTGGACCAATGGTGATGCTAAGACCCGCCCTGATTTACATGAAACTCTAATGGCAACTTTTGAAAACGCAAGCGCAGAATGTGGAAACAATAGAATGCGGTTGTCACTCCCATAAAATACTGAACTCCATGTGTACAGAACAGGATTAAGCACTAAAAGGTGAAGTGACAAGTGAATTTAGCTGCTGTGTGTACATGGCCATTGTTGTCATGTGGTAAGAGGCTCCAATTTATTCAAATTTAAACAAGTTTTAAGGTTCATCTCTTCAGTAGGTTCATGACACAGCTCAATATTCAATTTGATATGTTTGAGATCACATTGAGATCTCTGACTTTTGATTGCAGACTCTGGTATCCTAGCAAATCTGAGCATATTTGAGACATTTACTCTTAAATTTCTTTATTGAAATCTATGGTTGCAATAACATTTTTTTTATATATATATATATAATATAGTGGGTTTCTTTAGATTATTAAAATGTTCTTTAAACTAAGAAAAAAATCTGTGAAAAACTGTTTAATGAACTGTTCTTCTATTTCATTGCGATGAAAACCCCCTTTGGGAACCTTTCATTTTAAGAGTGTTGAGATCTCTTCTGAACTCTTGAGATTAGTCTTTTTCTCAAGAGAAAAATCAGCAAGGCAAACATCTTAAGTTGCTCTCCTTTTAACTTCATTGCTTTGCAGGAGGAACAATTGAGATATTAAAGAGATTTTCTTTGTTAGATTAGCTCTGCAATATAACAGAAAATCAGTCTGATATTAATGGCTGCTTTAGTGGAGTTTATTCAGTCTTATTCACTGTCCCTTCTCCTCCTTCACAAAAGCTTTGTTACACCTAGCTTCCTAACTTCCTGTTTCGCTGGGTGGCTGGCCGGCGGTGGGCTGATGTCATAACGGCGAGTAGCAGGAAAAGAACACAAGTCCGGGATGGAGTCCCAGGCGGCTGGCCCAGTGTGTGTGTGCGTGTGTAGGAAACACCAAAGCAACTTGCAGCAAATTAACACCCATATCTCCTATCTCTCCCCTCTCTTTTCACTTTCCTGTTTGGAGGCACAGGCTGTGACAGTTGACGGCACTAGAGAGAAAGCAAATAAAAGAGAAAGCATTTATTTACAATGTAATGCTAGTTAAGGATGCAGTTTCACACAGGATGTGCCCCCCTGCTTCGGTCTGATGGGGACAGGCTGGAGCTCGGGCTGATGGCCTGTATTGTGGAGCTGGTCTAGATTCTGGGCTGGACCCACCAGCACACCCTCAACGCTGTTTCCTGTATGGGCGCAGAGAGATGAGAACAGGTTAGCTCAGGTCACTGGGAAAGAGAGCGGAGGATGAAGGACAGTCGAGGGTGTGTGAGCATGGGGGGCGTTTAATTGTCTCAGATATGTAGAAAGGTCATGTGTTGGGTTTTTTGGGCCCTTTACCTTTCTCGTCACCACAGTGACCAAACACAGTTCCACAAGAAGAATCAATCATCCTACCGCTGCTGTATAGCATTGAATCAGCAATTAGCATGTGACACTCATAGTCATTTGAGACAAACCCTAGAAACTATCAACTGGCCTATGTAAATCAGATACACACAGATAGAACTTCCTTCGTCATATTCCTGTTTATGGGACCATTTCCAACTTTTTGTGTTTTTTTTTTCTTAGAAAAGGAGAATAGTGTAAGGTGTTTTTTTTTTTTTTTTTTTTATTAATAAAGAGAAAGGCTGTGAAATCTATTCGTGAAAAAATGCAATAGGAGACCAAGTGACTTGTTCTTTGACATTAAAATTCTCCATCTAATCATATAAGGTTAATGGCCTTAATGAGGCCTAAAAACGCAATGAGACATCGGATCTACTTTTTATTCACGGATCGCTTGTCTAAATGGGAGAAGTGGCGCACTGACCGTTTAGCCTTGCGCTAATGACGAATGCTGAGAAGTTTGAGCTGAGAGAGCAGACTTTGGGTAATGATGAATACATTGAACATCATGAAAGCTTTTTTAAGGTGATATGGTATTTTGATTCAAGGTGTTATGATTTGTCCTTGTTAAACTACTTTTCTGTAGTGGTTGATGTTCACTGTTTGATGTAACACCTAATTTGCCATATTTTTGTGGATTTAATTGGATGCAGTATTTCCTACCGAGTATTATTTCCCTATACATATACATAAAAATTCAAGTTTGTGGTCAGTAAGATGTTCTTTGTGACCAAAAATAGTAAAAAAAAAAAAAAAAAAAAAAAAAAAATTTAATTAGTATTACAATTTTTCTAATTTTTGTTTTCTATTCTATTTCTATTTTGTGTGTGCGTGTGTGTGTGTGTGTGTGTATATATATATATATATATATATATATATATATATATATATATATATACACATACATACATACAGTGGGGAGAACAAGTATTTGATACACTGATTTTGCAGGTTTGCCCACTTACAAAGCATGTAGAAGTCTGTAATTTTTATCATAGGTACACTTCAACTGTGAGAGACGGAATCTAAAACAAAAATCCAGAAAATCACATTGTATGATTTTTAAGTAATTAATTTGCATTTTATTGCATGACATAATTATTTGATACATCAGAAAAGCAGAACTTAATATTTGGTACAGAAACCTTTGGTTGCAATTACAGAGATCATACGTTTCCTGTAGTTCTTGACCAGGTTTGCACACGCTGCAGCAGGGATTTTGGCCCACTCCTCCATACAGACCTTCTCCAGATCCTTCAGGTTTCGGGGCTGTCGCTGGGCAATACGGACTTTCAGCTCCCTCCAAAGATTTTCTATTGGGTTCAGGTCTGGAGACTGGCTAGGCCACTCCAGGACCTTGAGATGCTTCTTACTGAGCCACTCCTTAGTTGCCCTGGCTGTGTGTTTCGGGTCGTTGTCATGCTGGAAGACCCAGCCACGACCCATCTTCAATGCTCTTACTGAGGGAAGGAGGTTGTTGGCCAAGATCTCACGATACATGGCCCCATTCATCCTCCCCTCAATACGGTGCAGTCGTCCTGTCCCCTTTGCAGAAAAGCATCCCCAAAGAATGATGTTTCCACCTCCATGCTTCACGGTTGGGATGGTGTTCTTGGGGTTGTACTCATCCTTCTTCTTCCTCCAAACACGGCGAGTGGAGTTTAGACCAAAAAGCTCTATTTTTGTCTCATCAGACCACATGACCTTCTCCCATTCCTCCTCTGGATCATCCAGATGGTCATTGGCAAACTTCAGACGGGCCTGGACATGCGCTGGCTTGAGCAGGGGGACCTTGCGTGCGCTGCAGGATTTTAATCCATGACGGCGTAGTGTGTTACTAATGGTTTTCTTTGAGACTGTGGTCCCAGCTCTCTTCAGGTCATTGACCAGGTCCTGCCGTGTAGTTCTGGGCTGATCCCTCACCTTCCTCATGATCATTGATGCCCCACGAGGTGAGATCTTGCATGGTGCCCCAGACCGAGGGAGATTGACCGTCATCTTGAACTTCTTCCATTTTCTAATAATTGCGCCAACAGTTGTTGCCTTCTCACCAAGCTGCTTGTCTATTGTCCTGTAGCCCATCCCAGCCTTGTGCAGGTCTACAATTTTATCCCTGATGTCGTTACACAGCTCTCTGGTCTTGGCCGTTGTGGAGAGGTTGGAGTCTGTTTGATTGAGTGTGTGGACAGGTGTCTTTTATACAGGTAACGAGTTCAAACAGGTGCAGTTAATACAGATAATGAGTGGAGAACAGGAGGGCTTCTTAAAGAAAAACTAACAGGTCTGTGAGAGCCGGAATTCTTACTGGTTGGTAGGTGATCAAATACTTATGTCATGCAATAAAAAGCAAATTAATTATTTAAAAATCATACAATGTGATTTTCTGGATTTTTGTTTTAGATTCCGTCACTCACAGTTGAAGAGTACCTATGATAAAAATTACAGACCTCTACATGCTTTGTAAGTGGGCAAACCTGCAAAATCGGCAGTGTATCAAATACTTGTTCTCCCCACTGTGTGTGTATATATATATATATATATATATATATATATATATATATATATATATATATATATATATATATATGCTGAATACACCTATTGGTAAATAGATGTATCAGTTTGCAAAGTAAACGGGTTACTTTATTTTAAGACAGACATCACTGAAAGTAATGCAGTTCAGCAAGTGAGTCAGATGTTGATTCACAAGAGCTCTGTCTGATTTAGTAACTTCATTCAGTGAAGGATTCGTCAGAGTGATTCAAACCAGTAACTCCTTGGCACACATTGGGCATACTGTATATTAAAGTAAAATATGATTTTCATATCCATTTATAACTATCTGTTTTTTAATGTTTTGTATATACACTATCATTCAAAAGTTTGAGGTCAGCAATTTTTTACTGTTACTGTTACTATTACTGTATTTAGCAATGATGCATTAAATTGATCAAAAGTGACAGTAAAGACTTTTTTTAATTGTTAGAAAAATTATATTTCAAATAATTGTTCTTTTGAACTTTCTGTTCAAAGAATCCTTTAAAAAAACGTATCTGTAAAAAAATGCACAACTGTTTTCACCATTGATAATAATAAGAAATAACCATTGAGCAGCAAATCAGCATATCAGAATGATTTCTGAAGGATCATGCGACACTGAAGACTGGAGTAATGATGCTGAAAATTCAGCTTTGTCAAGGTCATCACATAAATAAATTCAAATTTAAAACATATCCCCCCGGTTTAACAGACAAGGCTTAAGCTAGTCCCAGACTAAAATGCATGTTTGAGCTGTTTTAACTGAACGCAACTTGCGCTGACATATCTTAAAATATGTCAGTACCATTGTTTTGTCTCAAGATGCACACCAGTATTGTTTTTTTCTAAGGCACGTTTATAAAAGCTTCTTAAATGTCCTAATTGAACTAAGGCTTAATCCTGGCTTAATCTAAGCCCTGTATGTGAAACCAGGCCTTTAAAATAGAAAACTGTTATTTTCATTCATAATTATTTTTTCCAATATTTCTGTTTTTACTGTATTTTTGGTAAAATACATCATGATGGTGATCATACAAGACTTCTTTCAAAAACATTAAAATATTTCACTGACCCCAAACTTTTGAATGGTAGTGTAATTCTATTCTATTAAAATTTATATAATTTATTTTAAAAGGTACATTAGGAAGTAATGTAAAGAACAGGGGCAACAGTGTGCAAAATTACACAAGCAAGACTCAAACTTACAAAACCCAAAGTGTCAGAGCATGTGTACTAACCGCTAGGCTACGGCTCGACTAGAGCTTCATGTAGCTGACGTGTTTGTGCCTGTCCCCTGGAGAGCAGGTTCAGGAATCTGTCCATTAAAGCAGTCTCTGAGAACACTAGTGTACACTAGGCCAGAGGGGACAGGAGCAGTAAATCTGTGAAAGTGGATCTAGACCTGACAAACATGTGCAGAGCTGAGAAATACAAACAAACAACAGGCCTGTTTATCTCCCGGTTGGGTTACACACACACACAACACTACAGCTTATGCTTCCTGAGTAGAGTTGTAGCATTTCTGTCCTGTGGCTCTTTAGTTTCATCTCTTGTAAACACAATTCACATCTTTGTTTTTGAGTCCATTATCTAACAGACCCAATAGTCAGTCAATATAGTCTTGTGGACCGCACCATTCTGCATTGATGTATGAATTTATGTGCTTTATGCAGAAAAGAGCAGCTCTTTTGTGAACATGGTGTAAACAGCCATGTCAATAAACCCATAGACCGTATCAAGCTACAGTAGCTATTAAAAAAAGGCTAATATCTGCAGCTGAATTTTTTTCCCTCACTCTTTTTTTAAAAAAATAATGTTAACGTGGCATTGTAAAAGAGACGGATGATCTATATGGCAGATTGATCAGCGGGTAGAGACCCCATTATCTCTTTCCGTGTTAATTACAGTGTGCTCAGCTTGCGTGTCAAAAGACGGATAACTGACGAAGGTAAAAGACCTTATTTATGCTTTCGTACTCAGCTGGCGGCAGCTTTCCTCTCTTTTTCTTTTTTTTTCGCCTCCTCAGCGCTGTATATTTATCGTCCAGTAATATTACACTGTCAAAAACGATCATCTCTGCGGAGATATTATTCTCTATCGTCACCTTCACAGGCATCCATTTGGACCAGCTTGATCTCAAGTTACCGACTCTTCCTCTGCCTGCGGAGTGGCTGAGCAAATTTGCGCAGAGAGTTTTGGTCGTCCCCCGGGACGGGAGAAAGGTAATTCGGGTTGCGTAAATCAATATGTGGGCAGCCCAGTCATACCACAACGAAGAGACATGGCACCGATCTTGGAATGCCCTGACGTTTTGTGGCTTTTAGTGGGGTCACATTTTGCTAACGGAAAAACAAAAGCAGAAAGACGCAGGGGAAAATTTCAGTCGCAGACACCCAGATGCAGTCGATGCTCACCTGAATGGTTTTAAACTCGACTAAACTTGCATTTTGAACTTGACTCTACTTTAAATGAATCATCTTCTGTTTTTGTCAGACAAAACGTCCGTACATAAACATATTGGGCCTCAGTTACGAAAAAAAAGCAGAATGTGTAAATTGTGATGAATTGGATGAATCAATCTAAGCAAGATCGTTCTGCTCAAGTTTCTTCACTGTAAAAAAAATAAAAAATAAGCCATTTTTACAGAAAAAGACTGTAAGAATACTACAGTAAAACCTGTTTATAGGATAACCGCATGTTACCTTGCCATATATGGTGAAAAACTGTAAATTGTAAAGACAAAATTCTGTCATCGTTTACTCACCCTCAAGTTGTTCCAAACCTGTATGAATTTCTTTCTTCTGCTGAACACAAAAGAAGATATTTTGAAGAACCAAACAGTTGATAGTTCCCATTGACTTGCATAGTATTTTTTTTTCATACTATGGAAGTCAGTGGGGTCCATCAATTTGTCTGTAATACCTGAAACATTGTTGCCATATTTATGTTGAATTTCTGGCAAACATTTCCCAGTTTTTTACCGTAAATGCAACAGGATATTTTTTCAGTTCTTTTTATTGTTCTTTGAAATTTGCCCAGGTACATCAAAACAAACCTTAAAGTCGCAAAACCTATTAAAAAACCCCCTGGAACTGTGGATTTTGTTTAGCTAGCGTTTAATATGCTAACTAAAGTTTGTAGCTTGTATTTAACATGCTAGGTTTTAACTAGTACCACAAAACAAAAAATGTTTCATGTGTGAGAGTTTACGAAGAGAGACTGAAAACAGTCACATATGGTAGACCTTAGACCAAGATCACGCAACAGGTTTATTGTTTGCGATGTGTGCCGACGGGCCCCTGTTTCTGAAACATGCAGCAGTGAAACCCCCATGAAGGGACTTTTCAACCCTGTGTTACAGATCTTTTTTCTTTCTTCTTATCACAGAGCGTGTGGTGTGAGAGGTAACATCAAAACAGTCTTTCCTGTGGTTTTGTGTAAGGGTGTCTGTCAGACCTGCATCTCTCACCAGAAACAACACCCTGTTATGAACCCTCACATACACAAAATTCTCTTGCTCTCCCTTTCAAAACCATTTATGCTTTTCATTACTTCCTGTCTGTTGACCAGACCGAAACAGTTTTCTAAAAAAGGCTGTCTGGAGTCAAGGTTGAGAAATGGAATTGGGTAAACAACAACAACGAAAAAAAAAAAGTAGATTAGTTTGGTTTTCTTTGAACAAAACGGACTGTCCTGGCCAGGACTGTTTGAATTTAACATTGTGCAAGGTGAATGTCATTGTTTTGCCATTCCTGCGATGATAGCATTATCTTCTATTATGGCACCACATCGGTATGGTAGATATTTTGGTATTTCGTGTGCAATACAAAGGATTTTATTTGGTTTTATGTCTGTTGAAATATTTGTTTCTCTGACTATAACGTCAGGCGTCAAGACGTTACGGTGAGATGTCAGAGCATCACCTGGTGGACTAGCACAGAACATAGGCCCTCGTTCAAATGGCAAACACTAACATACTGTAACTATGAGAAATCATTTCACATCACATATGGACAGTCTCTAAATTGATTTCAACTTGATGTCTGATGATTAACCTTTTTTTATTTCCAGATGATTTGAGTTGAATCATATAGAAGCTTGTTTCTGCCTCAGAGTAAAAGGAAATTATTTCTAGTAATTGTGACTTTATGTATCTCTGTTGTGATATTTAAATATCAATGTTGTTTATAATTTTTTTTTTTTTAATTTTATTTCTCTTTTTCATTCTCAATTTCTTATTATAAAGGTACACTATGTAACTTTTTTTTTGGTTGAAATTAACATTTAAATAATTGATGATGAGTCAATACATCATCAATCCTTCTTCCAAAACGTGTCTTACCCTGATTCACTATTATAAGCCAGCCTATTATAAGTGTTTATATTATAGACCTAGCGGGATGGTTTTCACAGGAAATTGTGCACATATATCACCCATGTCTCATCATATCTATAAATAGAGAAAAGTTGCTCCGGCTTAGGGTTGGGCCAATAGACGATGCCATCGACAGACATCACGACGTTGAGCCGGGATCGTGATTCCTCCATCGTGATTCCTCCCCTTTTTGGGGGGGTCCGCATCCGGACCCCGGCATCAGTGGCATGCACGGGGGAGCTTGAGCCCCTGCCCCTTTAATCGTGAAAGTGAAAGTGCCCTTTTCAGTCGCACCGCAGTGCCCCCGCAAACGCGATTTCTAATTTCTACCGGAGAGGCGATTTAATCAACACCCCCGGAACGCGATTCTCCACTCCCACCCGGAATGCGATTCTCCACCCCCACCTGGAACGTGATTGCCCCTGCCCCCGCGGAGGTCTGTGCACGCCACTGCCCGGAATGTTTCCATCCGGACTGCAAGACCGAACTGTAGCACCATTTTCCTGTTTCTAGTTGAAGTGAGCTGAGCGTCAAAACAGCAGTGCGGATCACACCACAAGCACTCAGGATAGTTTGTGTAATGATATTTCAGCGCTATATCCTCTAGTAGTTTTATCTAGTTTTAGCTTATCCGTGCGGGTTCTCGCTTTCTCCAGACGCACGCCACATTAATGAGCTTAGCGCTCAAACGCAACCCCCCAATGTCATCGTCCATCGCGATGTTTCACTGTAGACATGGTCTGATGCCAATTTGGTAGACATTGCCCAACCCTACTCCGGCTACTTTGACGCATGTGGGAGTGGCATAGGTTAGTTGTCACAGAGCAAGAAAGGCTGACATGGAGCACGCTAAATCTTGAACCTTCGAGGAATCACCCGTTAAAAAAAAAAAACAGAATAAAGGAGAGTCTGCTGGCAAAAAGAGAATGCAACAGAGTTCGTAATAAAACGAGAATCAACATTGGCTTTTCGGAGATGGCGAGAACTGAGGGATTTGAAATTTTGTAAAAGCGGCACGGAGATGATGTTTTTTATTGCTGAACAGGTGAGTAAGGTATTTTTATTGAACAGATAAATCACCATATGTAGCTCAGATTTTATTGTAAAGCATCTACTGTGAAAGGTCATTTCATTATGGTTGTTGTAGCACTATTCTGGGGGCCATTAAATTGTGAAAATTATCAAAAATGCTGGCGGTGGTTGGCAACTTAAAAAAAAAAAACGCTGATGGGGAAAGAGTTAAGTATAGCTACAGTAATGTCTTCAGCTAGTCAGCTTGAGATCCTTTCCATCTAAATCGGTTATATCTCTTAAGCCTAGTATTTAGTTTTATGAGCAGCAGGTTAACCATATTCATCCGCACAGACACGGACTCAGACACGCATTTTTTTTTGTTTTGTTTTTTTTTACGCTAGAGAGCCAAAAGTTACATAGTGTACCTTTTAAATGTTATCTTACAATTGCCTTTTTATTTTTTTTAACTGTGAGGCAGAAATGTTTTCTGTAAATTTACATGAAACTGCTGTGTGTAATTTCCATGTCACTATAGCGGCACCAAATGTAACTGCAAAAATTATGGTTTCCAAACCAATTGGCAGAACACTACCCCTCATCTTCTATTGGTCAGTCTGGCAAGTGGTCCCGCCCCCAGACTCAAGCTATTGGTTGAACCAGAAGGTCAGTGTTTGCTCAATATTCAGAAAATTCTGTGAATTCTATGTGTAGAATTCTATTCTATATGAAAAAAATCCATCTACAGAAGGTGTACTTATATAAATAAGGAAATAGAAATCTATAACAAAATATAGAGTATTATCTGTATTTTAATATTGTATATAGATATTTTTACATTATATTTTTATTTTATAATATTGTGTATTTACGCTTTAACAAAATAATTACACAGCAATATTAACAGGAGTAAGGTTTTTTTTTAATATGGCTTTTCTTAAAATATCTTTTTTATGTTCCACAGTTTTGTTCGTTTTGAAAATGGAACAAAGTTTGGGAAAATGCAAAGCTTAGTCAGACTGTAATGTCTGTCCATTTACTAATAATGTGGTAGAGTTCAAGCTTCGACAGAGTATACAACAAAATAAGATGGGGGGGGAGGCCTGGTGGGGCCAAGAAGGGTCGTAATCTTAACAGATGCCACCTCACGTGTCACTTCACCATCCACACGGCTTCCACGAACCAACGTTTCTGTGTATTCAAATGCAGCACGTATTAAAAACACTCACACTCACCTCTTATCAGATTACCATGCCTTATGATTGGCCTTCCATTGGCCTCTTTATTTAATAGAAGGTTCCTTTCTTCTTTGAGATGCCATAGAGTGTTACATCACTGCGCTTGAGCACTGTTATCTATGTTGAGGCCTGTTCTTGTAATGGGCTTTATTGATCTAAACAACATCAGGCTGGCCGTGATGTTATTAAGGTGAAGATAACTTCACTGTAACTTCCACTCAAACAATGTATTAGTGTTTTATTGGGTTTAAATAACTTTGGCTTTTAGACGCTAATGCAGCCGGTTAGTCACCCCGCTCTTTTATGGCTGCAGGATCTTAATAAAGCTTTCCTCTTTACATCCTGCTGTGTGTGAGTGTGTTTGTGTGTGTGAGAGAGGACAGGAGATGCCAAGTGCTTGCTGGGAAGTTTCTACGCCTTCAGTAAACAGCAGGAACTCTAAATAATCGGAGTAATTATACGTTGGCGGTATACGTATTAAAGCAACCCGTTATCAAACCTTGGATCGCACTGACCCGGATTTTTAAACTCGATTCACATTGCTGCTTTTTTTTCTCCCTTTGTCAAATTAACATATGTGATAAGAATTATTTGTGGTTTCAGAGTCATTTATTAACTGCGTTTTGCAGTGAACTTTTTAAATGGATGTTCGGATGTGTTTTTTTTTTTTTTGGTCTTCCAAGGGCACACTGAATCCAATATTTATGAAATAACGATCCCATTCATCTACAGGCATATTTTCTGTGGGAAATTTAATTTGCAGCTATTTAAAGCCATGCTTTTGGTAATGAATTATTTTGTCATCCTGCTTCTGATGAGATTCATCTTTAATAACTGTAACAATTATTTTATTAAAAAAGAAGAGCCATGCATTATGGCTATCTCAGCGAGGTCTACAGCGAGCGAGGATTCTCATTAGGAGGGTATTATTACCCCTGCTGGGCTTTCATTCACACTACCCAACTTAAATTACATTATGTGTCAACAATGTTTGCATTAAATTTAAGCAGTCATATTTACCGATTTTTCCCTCTCTCGCTCCCTACTACTGACACATTTAGATGTATTAAAAAGATAAAACACAGTTCTTGATCTGATAGGATGGCTTATTGAACGTTTACCTCAGTGCTGACTTTTAATAACACAATAATATTGAATTTGTATGCCAGTTGTTTTATATTAAAATGTTTTTGAAGGCTGCAGCCAGCCATATTGTGGTCTGAGAAGTTGCAAACTTCTCAGACACAGAAAAGATGGAGGCGTGCAAAGAAAAGCTTCTTTTGACCTAGCAATGCAATAGCAACTGCTCAGAACATCTTAGCAGCCACTTAAAGAGATGACCATTTTAATGACCCTCATGTTGTTCCAAACTTGCATGACTTGCTTTCTTCTGCAGAACACAAAGAAGCTGTTTTCAAAACAACATGGGTCCCAACTGACTTTTATTATTTGGACAAAAACACATTTCACAATATATTCTTTTGAGATTCATTGAAGAAAGAAATGCATACAGATTTGGAACTACACAATAAAAACAAAATTCACTTAGAAATTGCTAGTAAACGACACTGAATTAAATGTGAATTTTTGAGGCAAAAAGACTGAAGTATCATTTTCTTGTAAAACGTACTTCTTTTATTTACAACTTTGAAAAATAGTTTTTTTTACAGGGCATGAGGATAAGTAAATGACAGAATTTTCTTTTTTGGGTGAATTTTCCTTTTAACAGTGGCCTGACAATCACTCAGTGGCCTGTGTATTGCAACGAGATTTGCATGGGTAATTACATCCATTTTATTCAGAAAATCATACGTTTCTATTTTGGAGAATATAGTTTTGTTTAGCAGGTTTATTTAGTAACAAATTGTGGTCTGTAAGCACATCACACCAATGCAACATCACCTTCTTTTTTGAGAAAACATCTGATGTTGTACTAAAAAGGGGATTTTTGATGGAAACTGATCTAAAGGTGCATTACAAAAATCACAGCTGTGCACAAAAAAAAAAAAAGCCAGACTATTTGCATAATAAAGGCACGACCAGCATTACTGTATGACAAATATTACAATTTTTGTTCTCCAGTCCCTCAAGGAAGTTGGAACGTTCTAATCGGAAACAAATAATGTGTAATGCCTATTTTAATGCTTCCCAGTTTTTTTAGCTGATGCATCTAAAAGGTTCCACTTCACATGGAACCATCTGCGAACATGGAAACCAAACATTGTAGGCTCCGTTCCGCATTTTACCACGCCGCACTGTACACAAACAAAATGTTTATGGCTCACTGAGCTGAACCTATCCTGGCCCAAGACAGAAGCGAAATTGCTGAATGTGAGGTAATCGGTTATTTCAGTTTGACCACTTCCTTAAACTCCTGCTATTACTCACAGTGATATGTTTCCAAAGAAAACCTCTGACTCTCCTGTAGGTATAATGGCTTGGTTGATTTATGTAGATCAAATATTTAGCTGGACTTAAAAAGTAAAGTGGAGACTATGATTATCTTTACCTGGAAATTGCAGTGTTGGGGAGAGGGCACCGTGATGTAGTGGCAGGACAGTTTGGCTTTAAAGTCAGCCATTCTTCTGTGCCTTTTTGGTCCTTTTGCCACATCTAGAGACATATTAAAGAAGGTGGGCTTTTTTGACCTGGGACAGGTTGCAAGTTGCAACCACCCATATACTGTGCTGTGCAACCATATAGCAATGATGCAAAGGTAGTTTTGCTTCTGTTAATATAATGATACATTGTATATCACAGTGATTTTAATATGAGGTGTGTTTGACCATTACATTTCTTAAAGGAACCTAAAGAGACTGATTTTGTAATGATGTTTCTCTTGTGGCTGTAGATTATAAGAGCAATAAGACGGAGATATTTTTAACACCTGTTTTAACACACTTGGCTTTATCTGTTAGTGTTACATTTGTTGATATGAAGGAAAATGATTAAATGCCATTCGTGGAAAACAATCTAGATATATACCTTGATTATTTTTTAACTTGACTTTATTGTACTTGCATTAACCATTAAATCTACTTGTCTGTGATTTATGGTCGGGGCTATAATTTAATGTTCTCCAGGAGAAAAAATATGAAAAATCACTATTTTTTTTAGCTGTTTTTGAGCAAATACATAAATATTGAGAATATATATTGAATACCAGCAAAAGGCTTTTAGCTATATTGCCTGGTTGAAACAAGTCAGTTTTTAATTTATTATTATTATTATTTTTTTAAGACCTATATCGACACTTGTACACAGTTTGACCCTGTTCATCCTTTCAATTGTCACATGATCTTCATTATCACCATTCCATCAGAGTTATGGTAGTCTGCTAAACGTAGCCACCTCTCCCAGCATATTACTTGAATGTTTAACCCTTTTCTCCGTTCTTCAAGGACAAACGGTGTACGTGACGGGAGATCTCCGTGCGAAAATCCCCGAGCTCTCTTGAAGCAGCAGATCCCTTTTCAGCGCCAGCTGTTCTTCCAGATAAACTCTGCAGCGTGCTCGCAGATTCTCTTAATATGATTCCGCAGGGTTGGGCTCAGGAGAATAGACGCAAAACAAGCGTGCCAGGAGAACGAGAGCGTTGAATTTTTCATCAGCAGGCCCTCGTAGTGCCGCAGCACTTTTTTAGTAGGCGGCCGGCTCATTCATGAGCAGATGTTCAGCGCAGGTCCAAGCTGCAGTTAGCATGAACTCCGCTGCCCTCTCAGCCGTTGGCTGCAAGGACGTTGGCAGCGACCCCGGCATCTGAGAATTCATTCCCGGCAAAAAGCGTCGAGCGCCGCTTTGCCCAGACCCCTTTTTTAGCCGCGTTGCCCAGCCCAGGAGCCGGCCAGAAATGGAGGAGGGCTTTTCTTTTGACAGGCCATCAGTCTTCGCTCTGACACTGATGAAAGACTCGCCCGGGTCAACTCAGGGGACCGGCCCCAAAAATTTCTGAAGACAATTTTGCTCAAGTTTATCATTAATTTTTTATGACGTCCTCTGTATGAAATTAAGCCACCTGGCACGAAAACCAAAACAGCCCATTTTTGAAAACAAAAGCAGCCTTTTTTGCGTCATTTGCGTGAAGGTACCCTTGAAGCGGGGAATTGCTATATCAGATTAATGCAGGTGGTTTAGGGGAACGCGTTGGTCAGGCTGGTCGCTACACTAAAGCCCAGCTGCTGCTGTGGTTAGCCAGGTGGTTCGGTTAGTGTGGTGACCTCAATACACCCCAAGAGGCTTGAATAACAACCAATACAGATGAAGCATTATCGTGTTTCATTTACATAACACCATTATGTTGCGTACGTCCGTGTTGCCTTTTCCAAACCTGCATATGTTCCGCACTGAAAGTGTGAAATGTTTTTCTTCTCTTTCGTTGCGATGCATGTGAAGCTGTAATTGAAGGATGATGAGGTTTTTAGTCGTCTTTTTTTCCTCCCTTCAAGCACTTGTTTCTTCAGCACGTCTCCTTCTTCACACTATCTAATTGGCCGTTTTCAGGTTGGGTTTATGAGAGCAAAACTAATTAGTGTTTCTATATTCAGAGAGCAAGAAAAAGGGAGGAAAAAAAGGAAAACATGGTTGAAAGGATTGTTCTGGTTTCCTCTCTGGTGTCAGGCTCATAACAATGAAATAAAGAGTCTAATCACTTTTAAACTGCTGTTTTTTTTTTTTTTTTTATACCAACACTGAATGTCACTTTCTCTCCTGGCATTTTGTTTGGCACAATCACAGGCCCGGGAAAAAAGCGAGTGCTTGCCCTCTTTACAAACTTGTTCCTTTGTAATTCGTGGGAAGGCATTGCAGGGGAAAAAAAACAATGCTCGTGTTTTTAGGTGGGGTCGTTTCTTCTTTTGATTCGGAACGTCCTGGTGAAAGACGGGGGAGGGTGGAGAGTTTACAGTAGCGTTGACTTTTCGCCCGTTACCTTTATTCAGAGAGCTCCAGCTGCAGCGCGCCCTCAGGAAGGCCACCGCGGGCCCCAGTGTGAAAGAAAGCCCTGTTTGAGTTGGCACGTGCAACTTTTGCTGCCTCTGCAAGACAGACACCAGCGGCGGCCACGCTGGCCAGGCGGGCCGCCGTTCTTCTAATCAGGATGTGCCTTTTCCACCTCTCTCAGGAAACACATTTTTGCCTCTCCCTCCCCTCAGTGGTAAAAAAGCGAGGGACAGACTTGAGGGAGAAAGTCGGTGAAGATGAGTGACAGGATTGGAATCCAGAGGGGATTGGGCTAATCTGAGTTTAGTAGCACTCCCTCAACACCTCACCCTCCCAGCCTCCACTGGGCCTTCATTTATATTGAATAAAAAAAGTTTATAGGTCAGTTTAACAATGTGCCGTAAAACTCGCACTATTTTTATTTTTCCACCTTGCTGCCAGAGGGATTTGCATGTAGAGGGCCAATAATTAAGAAGCTGTGAATCCAGGGTTAGGGAGGAAGAGTGTTTAAATGCAATTAGAGCATCTGCGCGAATCAATTTGAACCCAATTACAGTTTTCTTAAATGTGCTATTATTTGTTTAATCAAGGGAATTTTGCCCTTTTAAGATGCTAAAAATGTATCGCGATATTATTTAAACACGGAGCGAAAATAAACTCGACGGAAGCGGTTAATGAACAATTTCAAAGTGACCTCTCTCCGTGTTCCCTCCCTCGTTACCTTGTTCTTCTCCACAAAGAAAACTCCATTTGATTTGTCTGGAGATAAAGCTATCACAATATCGCTGGATAATTAGCACAAAATCCACATCAGTGTTTTTTTGGGAACTGGATGTGGAGCACCAGTCTCTAATGATTCAAAGTTTCAGTAGATTTCCTCATTTCTCACTGATGTTTTTCCTGTATGTCCTTCTCTCGTCTCTGTCTGTTCTCTCTTCCACCAGTCTTTCTACCTGCTGTCTGTTCTGCAGGCAGGAGCGTGCAGTGGTCCAGCCCTGTGGATGCTGAACGGTATGTCTTATGGTTTTAGCGGCGTATTTGTGTGCCTGAAAACGCATTTGGACACACTAGCCACACTTCTGAATTAATTTCATTGCAATAGATAACTAAATATTTAACCAAGTGGCATTTGGGCGCAAAAGATGCTACTCTAAACTGTGCTTTTTATGAGCCATTCTTGTAATTACTTTAAACCAATTGATCCCAAAGTCATTTTAGTGAATGTATAAAGTCAGTTACCCTCAAGCCCCCATCGCCCCCCCCCAATCACTTCAATTCATAAATGTGCATATTTAGGATGTGTAGAAGTTTAGTCTTTGCTGAACAGCAATTCTGTTTTATGTAATTTAAATGTTTTTTTTTTTTTATGAAATGTTATTATCATTTATTTATTAAATTAAAATAAATGCCACTTGTTACCTAATGCAATTTATTTTAAATGAATACCAAATGCCAATATTTAATTCCCATCGAATGCATTTATGTATTTCTTTAAAATAAATGGCGCTTGATTTATTTATTTAGCTATTTGGTTTTTATATTTCATTCCTATCTAATGCATTTATTATATATTTATTTGCAAATTGGTTTAATATTTATTTATTTAAAATAAATGACACTTGCTTTAATATTTAATTCCTATTTAATGCATTTTTTAATATATTTATTTGCCAATTGGATAAATAAATAAATAAATAGATTGATAAATATATAAATAAATTCTTATTTTCATTATAATGCATTAATTTCTATATTTATTTGCCAACTATTTATTTATTTATTTGCCACTTGGTTTAATATTTAATTCTTGCCTAATGCAATGACATTCATATGGAAGCTTGTTTTGTAGACTTTTTTTCTCAGAATTCTGACTTTTTTTCTCAGAATTGCGTGATATAAAGTCGCAATTGCGAGCTATAAAGTCAGAATTGTATGATTATAAAGTCGCAATTGCCAGTTATAAAGTCAGAATTGCTTGATATAAAGTCGCAATTGCGAGTTTATATCTCGCAATTCTGACTTTTTTTTCTTCAGAATTGTGATATAAACTCGCAAATTGCGACTTTATATCACGCAATTCTGACTTTATAACTCGCAATTGCGAGATGTAAACTCACAATTGTGAGATAAAAAAATCACAATTATCTTTTAAAATGTTTTATTCTGTGGCGGAAACAAGCTTCCATACATTCATATCGTAAGTGTGACTTAATTGTCTAGGCAAAACACATGGAAAGTGCTCACAGTTTAGATCAGCATGTGCGCACGGTCAGTTCTAGCAAATCTGAATTCTAAGACTGTATAGAGTTTAACTAGTGTACCACCACAGTTGTTTTTGATCCATGTCTCTCACGGCCTTCACTTCCTGTGTGATGTGTAAACAAACACAAACCATGACACTGCCCACGTCACAGTGCCAGTCTATGTTCAAAACCTGTTGTTTACAGTAAACGTTCATATATATTCATGACCTTCAATCACAAAAAGCATCCGTTTGTGGCGCATGGCATGCCGTATTAGTGCTTATTAGCATATTGTCTCTGAAACAAGTGCTCAACAAACATTAACCCACATACTGTATGTTTGGAGTGCATCTAAATGTCTAAATTCTGTCATCAGTGTCTGATGCAAAATGCATGTTTTAGTCAGTTTTAGTTGCATGCATTGTGAGTTTAATGGAGCTTCTGCAAAGTCTATTCCTACTAGCTCGGCCGGACAACATTTTAGAGAAGTGCATCTAACAGTTTCGCCCGCTTGTAAAACTGTGTATGTTACTGATTGATAGTAAATGGAAAACATGAATGTAAATTGTGTCATTTGATAATGTAAATGGAGAGCCGAGCTATTTTCCCCCACCCCCATAAAGAAATCAGCCCTATTTACATAGTCAGTTGTGCTTATGAGACTTATGGAAATCAATCTCTTGTCATTTTCCAACTACACAATTTCACGTTAGTTCAGAGATCACCGATTTGAAAGTCAATATGGTGACATTGGCTCGTCTCCATGTTGCTGACATGAATTAAACATAACAAACAAAACAACATGCTCTACCGACAAACTTTTAGATGAGTTGTAATGCATTAATCCCTCACATTGCATGCGAATGAACCCAAAATGTATGATTATTTCCTCTTGAATATAGATTTTTTTCATGGCGTTTTACAGAAATTTAGCTCTTATGAAAGTCCAAACTTTTGGCGATCTGATTTAAAAAGCACTCCAAATATGTTTAAGTGCAGGTTAATATTTAGTTATTCAGATTTATGACCATAACAGAAAGCGAAAGCAGGTGTATTCGAGCTTGTCCATTAAAGTGTACTTTGCAGGGTCCAGTTTTAAAGTGGCCAGCAAGGCAGCTGTGACAAAGAGTTATTGAAGAGGGTCTTCGCTTAAACGTCTTGCACATGGTTTTCCACTTTCTTTAAAAGCACTTTTAGGACTCATAAATGCTACTTACATGTTGCAGATGGGTTATGACTAATGAGGGGACTACATTTATGTCTACACATGAGGACATGAAAGCTCTTCTTGCTGTTGAATTTAACCTTTTCATTATTGACTAATTATTTAGGTTAGGAAAGATCTTAAGGCACACCGCGGTACTTTAATACATTCCATTAGTTACATTAGTCGACACCTTTCAGAGCTTTTCTACCTCGTTTTTGTAATATCTTTATTGAGATGCATTTGACTGTAGCCTCACATGCTTGTGCAGAATATGACATTTAATGATTGAACTGTACAGGTCGGTTGACTGTTTAATAGGACCTTTGAGCAGTGATCACACCTTGGCTGAATATGGCCCAAATTTTTTTTTTTTTCAATTTTTTTTTGAAGGTTTAAACAGTCTGGTCAGAATTGTGCCATTTGCGATGCCTGTTCCCTGACTAGTGTTTGATATAGACAGTGTTTTAAAAAAAAGAAGGAATTTTCAGGTTTTAATCCATGTCTGTTAGCTTTGAGGTCATCTAAATGCTAAGTATCTATGTGCTTTTAAAAGGTCTATTGGCTATTTTAAAAAAAGGACCCCTTCGTTATGTTCCGCCCAAACTTCCTGTGTAAATAGGAAATACCTCAGCACAGGAAAGAAAACTGTGCTTGTCAAACCATTTCTTTAAAAGATCATGCGAACAACCTTACAAAAAAGAAACTGAGCAGAAAATTGGACTTGCACACTGTGGTTTGTGGCGTGAACTTGGGTTTTACATATACAGAGTATTCTTTATTTTTTTTTTTTTCAAAAGTTTGGGGTCAGCAAGTTTATTTATTTTTTTTTAAATGAGTCTCTTGTGCTCGCCTTTTCTATTTTAATGTAATTGAAAATGTAATTTATTCCTGTGATGGCAAAGCTGAATTTTCAGCATCATTACTCCAGTATTCAGTGTCACATGATCCTTCAGAAATCATTCTAATATGTTGATTTAATGCTCAAGAAACATTTCTTATTATCATTGTTGCTTTACATTTTTGTTGAAACCGTGATACATTCTTTTAATAGAAATAGAAATGGAAAAAGAATAGAAAATTCTAAAGAACAGCATTTATTTTAAATCTTTTGTAACGATAAATGTCTTTACTGGCACTTTTGATAAATGTAATTTTTCTTAATGTGTCCTCCTTGCTGGTGTTTTCAAAAAAAAAAAAAATAATAATAATTACTGACCCCACACTTTTGAATGGTTATATATCTATATGTATATGTGTGTGTTTAAGCAAACTAATTCAGTCATTAGCAAAACGGTTAAGTTTATTCACTCCAGCTGAAATAACATTTCTATATTTTCCTCCTTAACAATTTTTGGGTTCACATCTTGCATTTAATTAACAGTAACTAATTTAATTTAATTGTCGTCGCATTGTCTCATCTTCAGTCTGTTTTTTTTATACACACACACATTGGCAATGTCATATTGTCCAGAATGGTGACATAAGGGTCAATCCCATCTGTCCTCCCCCTCTCTCCCTCTGCTCGGTGGTCTTATACGCCCCTGCTTCACGCAGCTCTGCCAAAGCGTATCACCCCAGCCTGTTTGTGCCCTGTCTCTGTTTGTAAATACACAGACGGAGGACACGGGTGCCGCCCGGGGTCATGGCTGCCTCGCGGACGCTTGAAACCCAATGTGACAAGCAACAGATGAGTCACAGCACCCCGAATCTAAAGAAGCAGACAGTTTCTCTCTCTGTCTCACGCTCTCTCTCGCTCTCGCTCTCTCGCGCTCTCTCACTCTCTCTCGCGCTCTCTCTCTCTCTCTCTCTCTCTCGCGCTCTCTCTCTCTCTCTCTCTCTCTCTCTCTCTCTCTCTCTCTCGCGCGCTCTCTCTCTCTCTCTCTCTCTCTCTCTCTCTCTCTCTCTCTCTCTCTCTCTCTCTCTCTCCCTCTCCCCTTGGGTCACGTAAAGATTAGTGACACCTTCGCTGGCATCCTATAGGCCTCTGCCAAATCCTGCCATATCATCCTGCCTCAGTGCCATTTCCCTCCCCCTTCCCTTTTTCGGTGTATTTTTTCTTTCTTTTCTTACCCAGTCATATTCAGAGTTTTGTTCTCGTTTAAGGATCAGGCTGCTTTTCTCCATGCCAATTAAACATGAGCCATTGAATTATTTGATAGATGTGATTTCTTCAGTTTGGGATTTTTTAAAAATGTTTTTAAATGTTAATTTTAATTTAATAAAAAATGTCAATCTAATATAATATAATATAATATAATATAATATAATATAATATAATATAATATAATAAACACTTCTTTCCAAAAAGAAGAAAAAAAAAATTAAATTACTGACCCCACACTTTTAAATGGTTTTATCTATATGTATATGTGTGTTTAAGCAAACTAATTAAATCATTAGCGTAAAAAAAAAGTTGTATGTATAGCCAAATTTCCACTTAGGTTTTTTATTTTTTATTTTATATATATATTTAAAAAAAACTTCAGTGGAAATTTGCCTCTGTACAAGATGCTTTTTTAAAGTTGTCATTTAAAATACACATTATAGCAATACATCTTTCTGTCTCTTATTATATCAAATTTGGAGGACCATATCTTTTCCCCCAAAAAATATATTCATCATCTTCACACCCTTATTCCTGACATTTTTGCAAGATATTCATATTTTTTTTTTCCTCAGAGACAGATAGACAGCACCGAGTCAGTATCTCCCTCTCAAAGTCAAAAGATCAAAGCATCTCTCATCTTGTCCTTCTCAAAATCTGAAAATCCAGCGTGCCTTTTTTTCGCCAACCGCACAAAGTAACAAACGCTAGCCGGCACGCTCGGGCCCAGGATTACGATCCTTCCAGCATAATCTGTCCATCTTTTTAAGCAAATAGCTTGGCCTTGCATAACCGAGGAGAACAACGGGCGTGCATCGTTCTTGTTGACCCGACGAGGGTGTTTAAATGCTAAGCTGGATGGGATGATGGGCCCTGAATCTATTTGCCAACTTCAACTGCTAGTTTGACCTTGCAGTGTTGACCCATATTGGAGTTTTTTTTCCCAGGCACTCTTGTAAGCAACCTGTGTTAAATTCATGTGTGTCTCTAGGCTGGTTTTCGACAATAATCACCCAGAGCTTGCAGTTATGCTATATGTAAATGTAATATTATCAACACATCCAATTTGGTTAAATGGCGTAGTGTAGGCAGCTGTTTTGATCCTTGTACCCACAACACTTGCTTCAGACTTTGGGCACTTATTGTGTTAGTTTGGTGACCCTGTGTTTCTAAAAAAACGTCACAGTGATAGGAATGTGACTGTTTGGTATGTATCTGATTGATCTTTGTCAGGCAGGGAAAAAATGACAAACCGCTATCATGTAGTGTGTGTACCTGCTTCATACTCGTATGGAAATTGCTGCCATATATCTAGATCTAAAGTGAAGCATTTAAATATTCAAATACAGATCCAAAACAATTTGCAGGCATTACTTTGCATAGAGTGTTATTTGTTGGTGTGGAGTGTGTTGGAACAAAGAGCGAACGCTGGCCGATGGGAAGCAGAAACAGATACGACCATTTCTCAGAATAGCGGGAGATAAAGGTGTTGAAGTGTTGAGGCTACATATAAATACTGGTAAGTTCTTTAATGGAAGCTAGTTAAAGTATTGGCTTGTGTTTTAAAACAATGGATAGTTATAAGTGCAGTTTTTGTATACATCTTTTTTTTTCTTAAGACTTTGTGGAGTTTTGATTCAGTTACAATTGGAATTTAAAGGAGCAAAAAAGAAAATGGTCATAATTTACTGACCCTCATGTCGTTCCAAACCTGTATGATTTGCTTTCTTCCTCAGAAAACAGAGATAATTTGAAGACTGTTTTCCATGCTTTTTTCCATGCAACTACAATGGAGTGTTTAAGAGTGAAAAATGATGCAAAATCACCATAAAATGTCAACATTTCAATCGTTATTCATTGAAAATCTTGACATCCTGCCTAGCTTTTCTTGATGCATTTACAAGAGAATGAGCAATATTCAATTCATGAATGCTTCATTTAGATCTTTTAAATTAATCTATTAATGATTTGTTCTAGCGTTCATCTCAATGACTCAATTCAGTTCCAGTGGTTAACAGGGTATGGTAAACTATTTTACTGATAAATTCGTCAGAGCAGCGCTGACAACACGTTTCTGTTTGAGTGTGTGTCTGTACTGTATGTGTGTACATTTGAGTGGGAGCAGGAGAAAGTAAGTATATGCTTTCCGCATGTACATAAAATGTAATTTTGTGGCAAAAAACATGGAAATAATTTGTCGTTTTTATTCTATTGTGTACTGTATTTATTTTCTTGGTCCGTGTCATTGTGGGTTTTGGTTCTTTTGCAGTTGTAGTCTGAAATAACTGAAATCATTTGGCGAGGTGATATATGGAACTGTAATGCGGTCAAGACCTGCCTGGAACTTCTTTAGTCATGCATTTCCCTGTAATTGAAGGGATAGTTCACCCAAAAATGAAATTTACCCCATGATTTACTCACCCTCAAGCCATCCTAGGTGTATATGGTGTATGCAGTTGGACTTATATTAAAAATGTCCTGGCTCTTCCAAGCTTTATAATGGCAGCCCAAAAAAGTGCATCCATCCATTATAAAAGTAATACACACGGCTCCAGGGGGTTAATAAAGAAGCGAAGCGAATCAATTGGTTTTTGTAAGAGAAATATCCATACTTAACACATTATAAAGTAAAATATCTAGCTTCTGGCGGACCGCCTTTCGTATTCAACTTACGGAAAAAGCGTTACTGGCGCGACAATGACGTCGGGCGTTTTGAACTACGCAAGGAGTTACACTTTCTTCGTAAGTTGAGTATGGAAGGCGGTCCGCCGGAAGCCAGATTCAGCTGCCTTGTTGTATACATTTTCTTAAACGTTTCTCACACGAAGAATATCACATTAGTCATACTGTATGGATAACTTTTGTGCTACTTATGGAGATTTTTTGTTCTTTTTCAAAGCTTGAAAGTCCTTTATTGTACTTATGGGCAGGTCTGACCAGCACAGACTTCAGAATTTCTCCTATTGTGTTCCTCAGAGGACAGAGCGTCATATACAGGTTTGAAACGACATGAGGGTGAGTAAATGATGACAGAATTATCATTTTTGAGTTGTCCACATTGCTGTGGAGCTGAAAATGGCCCTCAAAACATCATCATTTCTCTCCACATTTCAACACAAAAGACTCTATTGTGGCCATGCTGTGCTGATGTTTATTTAAAGTCTCCTCTCTCACACAGTAACGTACGTTTCACCCAAAGAAAACACACCACCCCCCTCTTCGCCGTGTATGTGAGAGTGTGTGTCCGTGAGTGGGAGGGAAAGAGAGGGGGAGAAAGAGTGGAATAAATTAAGAAACATCAAGTGGTGATTTAGTGGGAGAGATAGAGACAAGACAGAATGTGCTGGGGATGGGACGGATAGACAGGAGAAATAGAGGGGGTTAAGAGATGGAGAAAGACTGGAAAAAAAATAGACCGGCTGAATGTTTGACAGGGTTAAACACAGTGAAAGATTACCAGAGAAATCTAAGACATCTGTAGCGAGTATCAGCGAGAGCATTAATTAGGAGGAATCAGCGGTTTTTAATTCTTTTCTAGGTGCTTGGCAATAACGTCGCGATGAATAATTGAAGGGAAAGAGTTGCCTTAGAACACTGTATTTAAAGCTGATGGCATAGTACAGCCACTTGATTTAATCATTTATCTTATCGACATAATTTCAATGAAATTTTTGTAGTCATGCTATGCTGCAGAAGGAATTTCTTATAGGAATAAAGCAGTTTTCTTCTAAAGAAAATGAAAATTAGGTAGGGTGTTTTGGGTGGTTGCGAGGGCATTGTAGGCTTTTAAAATCAATGGCAACACTTTATTTTGATGGTCCCTTTTGAACATTATGTTGACTGTAAGTAAATTTGCAACTACATGTCAATTAACTCTCGTTAGATTATTAGTAGACTGTCTGCTTAATGTCTGCTAACTCTTTATTGTGATGGTCATTCAACAGACATTCTACTGACTGTAGTAACTTTGCAAGTACATGTCAACTTATTCTAACCCTAACCCTACCAGTCTACTAATACTCTACTAACACTCTAATGAGAGTTGGTAGACATGTAGGTGCAATGTTATTTATAGTCAACAGAATGTGTTAAAGGGACCATCAAAATAAAGTGAAACCAAATCAATTTTATTGTAAGATTGCAAGTCTGATCATTTTGTAATGTAAGCTGCTAATTTGAGGTACCATTCATGCCAATAGCACAATCAGTCAGGACTAGTTACACATTGAAGCTGAGTATAGAGGTTTAGAACATCCCCTAACCCACAAGATGAGCAATAATCATAGCGATTTAGCCTGCTATGGACTGTGGAAGGAGATCTTCCCTACCCTAAGGGGGTGTACAGTAGGTCTTTTTACTTGAATGGCGTGAACCAGTAAGACAGTGTCCAGTGGGGTGGAGATTGGCATTCAAATTAGGTTGTAATTTATTCATGTAATCCATGACATTCCCCAGTAGAGGTGCTGCACGTCACAGTGAGTCAACTAATAGCATTTGATTGTGCTGATCTTGTGACCTTAGTGTAAATTAACCAGTTTTACAATAATTTCTGTGATGTTTACAGTATGATTTATGCTTTAAGCACACTGTTGTTGTTGTTGTTGTTGTTTAACCGTATAAACCAATTCGGCGTGGATCTCGATTGCTCTTTTTAAAGCTGCTTTAAAAATCTCCCATCAGCTCCACCGATCATTCCTTTCGTTGAATAATTGATTTTTTACTCGCTTTTTGAGTAAAATTAATATCTGATCAAATTAATATTAACACTGCCTGAAATATTTATGATGAATGATAAAACTATGAACTATCTGCAAGATGATAAATGGCAAGAAAATTCCAAATTAAGATAGAGCCATTAGTCTGTTTTTCATCTTGAGTTTAAGAAATAAATGAGAGAATTATTTTTCCAGCTACATGCAAATTAGACCAATTGGGCTGTATGTTGGACAGTAATGAAGTTTGTAAGGAGGGGGAGAGGACTTTTGATGTTTTCACAAATGTGTGTTTTTAAATTGTGAGCTGTTGGTAGCAACTAGGTGTTTATGATAGAGATTGGCATGATGCGACAAAATTAGACTCTTTTTGACAGGGCTTTTCACCTCTGGTTGTGGTTTTGTTCAAGGTTTATGTTCAAATGTAAACATTTCTTAATGTTGGCTATTTCCATCATATGAATCATATTTTTGACATGACTTCAGGCACAAATCATTTGGAAGCTTAATTTATACGTAATGGCAACCAAGAGAGTTAACTGAATTTTCTTTAAATACCAAGGTTAGATGACTTCATGTCACCCATATGATACATAGCGGGGTATATAGATAAACAAAACTGATAATGTCCTGGGGAGGCGTATTCAAAGCAAGAAGTCAGCCTAAAGCAATGCACAGTTAATGTCTGAGTTGTTTTGAGATCTAGTTGTTTTAGGCAATGTGTGAGTATAGGATATTGCCATTTGAAGGTTTTGCCTTTTCATGGTGTGCATAGTAAGTAAACATATTAAATGTGAACAAAAGAGATTTTTATATCAATTCAGTTATTGTACAAATCTAAATGTACAAAACGTCCTGTTTCTATGACTGTTTGGATGGAATTTATTCATTTATGGTGCTGCAGCTCTCATTGTGGATATTTTTGCGTAACAATGTCTTGTCAGAATTAAATATTCATAGTTATCTGAAAACAAGCCATGGTTTGGACTGAAATGATAGTTTCTGTAATAAATATAGTCACTTGTAATGATAGTTCTGAATTTTAATGCCGGTTTATGAACATAATAAAGGCGACATGAAAGACTTGCCATTCAATATCAGATAGCCAAGGAGAAGCAAATGATTTCAAATATTTGATATTTAAATTATTTTCAAATGAACAGAGAAGTGAGCAGAGAGAAGGGTGAGGAGTTTCCCCGGTGGTCCTTCGGGGGCTTTGTTTCTGTGGCGTGGCTCATTAGCGAAGCGAGCCCATAGAATCGGCACACACACACAGAGCAGAGGCCCTGAGCGTGCCGTCGACATGCGCACGCTCTCTCATTTTGCGGGAAGGCTGACCGAGAAGCTGTCCTGATTAAAATGACAATAGTCTAATTAACTCGACCTCTGTGTCAGTGCACAAAACAGTCGCTTGGCCTGTCAATTTCCTTTTTTTGCACTATTTCTTTGTCTCCGTCCAGAAGTGAGAGATTTTCTCCTCCTGCCGTTGCGTGGTACGCCAAACCATTTCAGAGTTGCGCTAATGCCAATTATTTTCATAAGCTAATTAAATCCAGGGCCTGCTCTGTGTTTCTGGTTGCGAATCCTTGAGGGACTTATCTTAGGGCTAGTGCTACAAGCACCTTTAAGTAGCAGTCTGTTAGTAATTGAGATAAAGGATATACTTATATAAAATGTTTGCGTTTTATCTGATTCTAATCTCAAATTTGTGAAATTGCTCATTTTAGGCAGAGCCAGGGCGACTTAGCGGGCTAACCTCCCTCACCCCGTTTTTCCTCCACCCCTTTCCAAAGTCAGCAAGAGAGAGATAAAGAGGAACAGAGATGCCAGACGAAAGGAAAGGAAACCATTTCGCTGACAAGTAGAAGAACACTAAGCCAGATAACAGCAGATCTTTAAAGCTCTCAAACAGACACCATTCTGAAAGTTGTATTTTCCTCTTGCCCCCGCAATCTGTTGCCATTATTCGATTGGTTAATCTCATCTGAGGGCGGAGAAGAAAAAACAAGTGGAAAAAAAAGAGAGAGAAGAAAAGAACCGCTTAGATGAGTGGAGTGGAAAGTGCTTTCAGTTCTATTATCCTTCTTTTGGTGATTGCGGCCCATAGGGAGATAATTACGCTTTAGTCTTGAGTTAATGAAACGAAAACTTTCTTTCTTTTCTCTCAGCTGAAAAGGAACGGTTGATCTTTTGTGCCACTATCTGAAGACATCTCCCACCCTTGACAGGGGCACATTGAGGATGCGTTTTGTTTTAGGCTGAAAAAGCCCCCCCTCTCCCCGTACGCACACACTTGGGCTGTCAGTTGAGCAGCGATATGACACATCCTTCAGCATATTGAGTTGCCCGTTCCTCTCGCTTCAGAGGCTCTTCCCTGTAGCTCCGCTGCTAATAAAATACACCAAAAAAACAAAACAAAACAGAGAAATACTCAACACATAACACATAGCCTTTACTCAGTAGCTCAAAGCAAAAGCAACTTTTTGATGCAATACAATAATGCAATTTCGATAACTCGAATCTCATCAGCAAATTAGTATTTTTTTTTGTTGTTGTTGTTGTTAAATGAAAAACTGAAGCTTGTAGGAGAAATTGAAACTATTAAGATGTAATCAGGCTTAAATCATTTATTTGTAAAAATTTACAAAATTAAAAACTGAAGCTTGTTGGAGAAACTGGAACGATCAGATGTAAATGTTTCTAAATAAATGTGTCAATTATTACAAGTTAATGCAGGACTTTTTTCGAAGAGAACTAGAATGAGCAATGCGATCTAGTTGAGAAATAGTGAGTAAACATAGTAAATGTGAACAATAGGTTTTTTTTAAATCAATTTAGTGGAATTATGAGTGATTGTACTATGTAAAACGTAAACGTACAAATGTAAAATTCAGCTTCTGTTTCTATGACTGTTCAACATCAGCAGTTCGGTTTGTGTAGCAAATCAGAGTTAGTGTAATTCGAATATCTGTTTCAAACCGAAGTGGTGGCCTACTAGTTATAATAATAATAATAATAATAATAATAATAATAATAATAATAATATTTGTGGTCGTCGTTGTTTGCACTTAAAGGGATAGTTCACCCAAAAATGGAAATGTTGTCATTACTTACTCACACTCAGTTGACTGCACCCATTGACTTCTATAGTAGGAAAAAAAAAGTCTACTATGGAAGTCAATGGGTGCCGTCAACTGTCTTGTTACCAACATTCTTTAAAAATATCATCTTTTGTGTTCAGCAGAAGAAAGAAACCCATACAGGCTTGGAACAACTTGAGGGTGAGTAAATGATGACAGAATTTTCATTTTTGGGTGAACTATCCCTTTAATACTTTTAGCTTGAAGTCATCTCATTGTCATATTTGTGGGACAGTTTTGTTTTTTTGTCTGCGTTTATTGGAGTTTATGTGGAAAATGCAGGTTTGAATCCTGATCATGTCCCTATTGCATTCTTGCCCTCTGTTTTCTGTGAAGCAAAAAAAAAATCTAGCAATAATCATTGAATCATTAAATAATAAAGTAGAATAATACTTGTCTTTTGAGATTTTCACTAGACATTCAAATCAACAGCGGAGTCGTGGTGGGAGTTTGTGTTTGTGCACCGTCCCCGTCCACATCTGGCGTGTGGGGCTTTAGGACCGAGGTAGTCTGACCCCTCCTCCTCCTCCTCCTCTCTCACATTTCATCATCTGTTCTGCAGCTCTCCACTTCTCACTCACTCGTTCTTTGGCCTCGCTGGATCCATCTGCTGTTATTATTTGCCTCTGATAATTGGCTTGAACAATGGAATGCCTGTGTGTCCCCCTTGCCTTTGAAACAAGACACGCTGTTTATTTTCTGGAGGTCCTGTCTGTGCTCCCTCTTTTTTTTTTTTTCTTTCCATTCTCACTCACTTCATCCGTCAATCCCGTTCCCTTACCCTTTTCTCTCACCATCTCTCCTCCTAAGTTTTTCGCTCTCTGCTCCTTTTTTTTTTTTTCTTTTTTTTAAGCGAGTTGTTAAAGTCACACATGTGAGTGCGTTTATGAATGAGTGTCAGGCTTGGGATTCTTTGCAGGAATGAGTCCTGATTGCTCAGCTTACCATCGATCATGTGACATTGCATCTCTCAACAGCCACTTTAAGGTCGAGAGAGAGTAAGAGAAAGAGGGAGAGTTGCAAGAAGCAAAGCACAACATTATTGAACTGCACTGTCCTTTTCAACCCACCTTTGTCAAAAGTTAAACAAATAACACAAAGAAATCAGATACAAACAAAGTAGTATTTTTGATTAAATGAAGAACTGAAGCTTGTCAATCTTAGAAGAAAAGGTTCCATATAGAATCTTAAAGGGTTCTGTCAGTTGCATATATAACCTTTTAGGGGTTCCCGTCATGGGATAATTTTACGGATTTAGTTTTAATTTAATTTTTTATGTTCATTTTTATGAATTGATCAGCTTGTAAACATACTTTATCATTAGAAAAATTGAAATAACCTGATTATGCAGTTATATTTAACATTTTCTCCATATATAGAACCTTTTTGGCATAAAGCGTTCTTTAAAATCGAGTCAAAAACCCTGGGGAGTGGAGAAATTGATGTAATCAGACTTTTCAGATCATTTTGTTTTTAAGAATTTACAAAAAGAACTGAAGTTTGTTGGAGAAACTAGAATAATCAGATATAATTGATTCAAAATGTATAAGTTGTTACAATTTAATGCAGAACTTTTTGTTGAAGATCTAGAATGAACAATACGATATAGTTGAGAAACATTTCCCAATAAAGTAAAAATTATAATGGGTAACACTTTAGTTTAGGGTCCAATTCTCACTATTAACTAGTTGCTTATTAGCTTGCATATTAGGATATTGGCTGATTATTAGTACTTATAAAGCACTTATTAATGCCTTATTCTGCATGACTATATTCTACATTGCTTAATCTAACCCAATACCTAAACATAACAACTACCTTACTAGCTATTAATAAGCAGTAATTAGGAGTTTATTGAGGCAAAAGTCATAGTTAATAGTGAGAATTGAACCCTAATCTAAAGTGTGACCTAATAATGCACTTACTCCTTTGGGAATCATCAAACCAAACAATTCGAGTTTACTTCCACTGTAGTCCATTTCTTCTCTGCTGTATTTTTTATTAAAGTAGTCCAGGGCCAGGACGGGACAGGTATGCATTTCCCAGCAGGCACTGGTGCGATCGGTGCCAGCCCTTCATTTGCTGAGTGTTTGTGTTTATGCAAACTGAGGCCCTCTTCCTGCATATTCAATCTTCGACTCAGGCTTTTGTTGTGTTTAGACCACATACCTCCAGCCCCCGAGACGAGAGTGCATGTGTGTGCGAGCCAGAGAGCGTGAACGGGGGAAAGCTTGCCGGTTGCACACTGCTCACACCTCACTTACAACTTGATAAAGAGGCAGCTGGTGAAGAGAGGACTTTTGTTATAGTGTGGATCAAAGTGTGGGACGCTGGAATTGTTTGGATTTGGCTTGTGGAGCACTGGGTTATGTTCATGGGTGAGTGTTCACAGACTTTAAGCGATGCATTTATTCTCCCTCTCGCTATCTCCCTCTTTAGCTAAAAATACTGATTAAAACTCTTACGTTTCTGACTGTGCATTTCGGATCCCCCTCGTTGTTACTCTCTCGCTCTCTCTTTCTGACCAAACCACCCGGTATCTGCCTCCACTCTCTCCTGTCCAATTAGATCTTTCTCACAAAAAGAGAAGTGAATCTGTATTGGGAGATTTTGCTCTTTCCTCAGTCACTACGCTCACTCTCACTCTGTCTCTGCACAGGGAAATGGAATTTGTGGGTTATTGATATTAATAGTACACCGGATCTGTGGTCAAAGGAGAGAAGAGAACGGATGAGAAAAAGAGAGAGAGCAAGAGAAAGAGAAGGGGACTGGTGGGGAGAAAGAGGAAACATGATGTCAGAGGGGACGTTAAAGCATGGTTGAGATCAAAGAAATGAACCTTAAAAATGTGTGACTTGATAAAAAAGTGGTGTTTTGTTAGTGTAAAAGTTTTGTATTTAGTTAATATTGTAAAATATGGGCAGTCATTTATATAAATTCAGCAGGTTTGCCTACATATTTGATGCATTATATCAGCCACTCTACTCTAGATATTGGTGTTGACAGAGGTCATTGCATAATAAGAATGGTTCAGAATGTATAAAGTAAGTAATTTATTTGTGATATGAGTGATAGACAAACTCTCAAAAATACAGTAAAAACATAAATATTATGAGATTTTTAAAGAGAAAATTGCATTTTAAATTGAATAAATAGAAATGTAATTTATTCCTGTGATGGTAAAGCTGAATTTTCAGCATCATTACTCCAGTATTCAGTGTCACATGATCCTTTAGAAATCATTCTAATATGCTGATTTGCTGCTCAAGAAACATTTATTTTTATTTTTATTTTTATTTTTATTTTTATTATTAGGGGCCAAGCCCCCGAAGGGGCTGTAGCCCCTATTGTATCTGTTAGTTTACTTTTTTATTATTATTATTATTATTATTATTATTATTATTTTTCCCGAATGGGAGTCTATGGCAGCCCTATCAACGGAACATGAGAAAATGATGAAATTTGGCACAATTGTAGAGATGGTAGTAATTAGTAATTGTACCAAATTTAAACTCTATAGCACCACCACCAGTTCAAAAATTCACTTTTCTAAAGGTTATACCTTTTGAACCCTTTGTTCTAGAAAAATGAAACTTAGTACACCTGATTCCTTTCTTCATGCTGATCACATTCAACATCTTACATTAAGACTCCGCCCATTACAGTAGCGGCCATTTTGAAAAGTACAGTATTCCGTTTTTTCCCTACTCCTTCAAATTTTGTCCAATTTTGTGCAACTTTGGCTCAAATGATCTTTGGACTGAGCCGCACATACATGACTAAACAACATTTTTTTAATTCATCTTTGTTCAAAAGTTATAATGTCACAAACTTAACGAGGTCAACCCAGAATTGGTTCCTAGGCTGTATCTCGGCCAAACTTTGATCAATCGAAACGAAAATTGGTACGCTTCATCAGACCCATGATCTGAGGGTCCATGCCAAATTTGGGAACAGCGCCACCTACAGGTCATGAGATGGTCATGAAAAATGGCTATTTCTGCTGATAACTTCTGAACAGTTTGTCAGAAAATCATAATATTCGTGTCTATGGATTCGTCGTGTCATGCCGAATCCGTGGATTATATAAATAAATTTCTATATCTTTTAGAATATTTGACATATCTGTACAAAATTTGGTATGCATGATCGACAGCATGTCCCGAACATACCTGAGAAGTTTCAAAACAGCGCCACCTAGTGTTCCAGCGATATAAGTTTTTTCGCATAAACGTTTATAACTTTTGAAAACATTGTTCTCATTGTGTGTCATTTATGTCATTTTATTCCCTGGCTTATGCCGATTCCGACGATGTGTCATTTGTCATTTTCCAAACATGTGACTGTCCACCATATTGAAGCAAATAAAAAACAGTTTTTTCGCTACTCCTCCTTCAAATTTTGTCCAATTTTGTTAAAAAATGATGATCTTTGGACTGAGCTGCACAGACATGACTGAACAGATTTTTGATATTCGGTACCGTTCCTGAGAAATTCATCTCTGAAGTTGACCCTGCCTGTGTTTGTGTCTTTATGCTAGTTAGCTTAGCATGCTAATTGGTTAGCATGCTATCCAGTTGCCATTCTTTCTAATGTGACTCTTCAGCTATCAGGTTAACCATAAGCTACATTAGCTTAGCATGCTAATCTGGTTAAAATGCTAAATAATGCTTTTGTCTGCTCACTCTCATACTGAAACCTCTGCTCTGCAGCCTGTTGAATGTGCCTGAGCGATTAGCTCAGTGTGTTACGCCACAGATCCCGAATGCATTGCGTCGTGGGTTCGCCACTCAGTGTGACACATGCCCAGACAGCCAGAGGTACTGTGGCAGGATGTGATGCAGAAGTTGCATCTGTTCCAGGCATTGTGCCTAAGAATGAGCACGTCAGACACTATTAAATGCAACATGCAGTGCATTTTTGTACAAATTCATTGTTCTTCTTCTCAAATGGTAGTCAATGGCAGCCTTATGAACCATACCTTCGACATCTCAGTGAGTGCATGTCTGCCCAGTGGCGCAAAGAGATGGGCGTCAGGCACCGGACCCAGAGATAGGGGGTTCGAGTACCGTGGGGGGCAACTTTATAAAATTGGCTCTGCATTGCGCTACAGCCCCTTCTGGGGCTTGGCCCCGTAAATCTGCTTGCAGTTCTTGTTGTTATTATTGTTATTATTATTAATGATGAAAACAGTTGCGCTACTTAATGGGCCCTATCATATACCCGGCACAATGCGTTTTTTTTGCTAGTTTCAGCCCGACGCAGTTATTATTTTCAAGTCCAGCGTCGCGTTGTTTAAATAGCAAATGCGCTCGTGCCCTTCTGTTCACCCATGGCCGTGCTGGTCTGAAAATGAGGTGTGTTCAGGCGCATTGTTGGCGCGTTGCTATTTTGAGGCAACTGAAAACGACTGCGCCATTGACCAACATTGACCACCATTGACCAACAGTATTTTTTGTGTTATTTGAAGCGTGTGTTAGTAATATGCGCCTATAGGCAGGTGCACAACGTGCGTACACTCTGCTTATTACACACACAGGGACGCGCAGCAGCACACAAACATTTTTAAATATTAAAAATGAAAGGATTTCTCTCTGGAGAAGCGTTCAGTCTTTCTGCTCGCAAATTCCGCCATGTAATTAGTGAATCCGCCATGGTGCAAGCGCAACTGGCCTTTAAAGGGAATGGGAGATGAGACTCTGATTGGTTTATTGCACATTACGCCTAAAACACACCCATGACTCATTAAGAGACTAGGTACAACCCTTTTGGACTATGTGCCTGGCGCTCAGACCATGCGCTCAGATCGTTAAAATAGGGCCCAATATTTTTGTGAAAACTGTCATGCATTTTATTTTTCAGGATTTTTTGATAAATAGAAAAGTCTCAATTAAATGATTAATGAAAAAAGTGCTAATGAAAGCTATTGTGTAAAATAAGTATTTATATATTTGTTTAAATTCAGCAATTTTGTGTATATATTATTTTGCTATATATACTGTAATATTGATCAGCAATATGTAGGCAACCCTGATAGCAGCATTGGCAGCAGCCATTAAAAAAATGGATGATGCTTGTTTTCAAATAGACATTCTTAAATGGGTTCCAATTTAAGTGCAGCTTTTTATTTATCTTTTGGATGATTTCATTAGAATGTGTTTTGAATGTCTGGCTGGGCCGTTTCTGGTATCCAGAGTGAAAGAATGCTCTATTCAGCCTGCGCTCTTGCCTGTTAACATTTAAATAGTGTAAAGAAATGCACTGCCTTGTTTGTTTTGGGATAGGAACGAAATACCGCTGCCTTGGTATTAAGACTGTGAAAGCTGTGTGTGTGTGTGTGTGTGCACTCTGTGTACTTTGTTCTTAGCTCAGCAAAACGTGAGGGCAGGTCCGAAAAAATGTCTAGACTCAGACAGCCTGACAGTCAGCAGACTATGTACCGACTCGCTCGGCCCCCAGAAGCTCAAGTGACCCACGTACAAGCCAAGATAAATTAGGTTTCTCGTCTGTTTGCATGTCGGAAACCACAGTTGTTTACACGAACGTGGACGTGCAAAACAATGGGCGAAGTCTGCTTGTAAGCGAATTATAAAAATGACTTTCAGGTTTTTGGGAATAGTTGAAATGAATCAGGCTCTGGTGAGAGAGTGAGTGGGAGAGAAAGAGAGGGAGACCTCGGTTCAGTCACCTTTTTGTCAGGATTTTGTAAACAGCTGCATTTGTCTCAAAGTGAGTCATGCAATTTTCCTGTATTTCAGAGCACAGACAGTGACTTGGAAAATCATGTGCACACACCCTAAAAACAAACACAAATGGACTCAATATAGATATCACAGCCTGTCCTCTGCTCAGTCTCTTTTTTGCGGTCTCTTTTTCTCTCTCTCTCTCTCTCTCTCTCTCTCTCTCTCTCTCTCTCTCTCTCTCTCTCTCCCATTTTCTCCTTTTCTGATATGATTGTATTTCTGTATCAGAGGTTTAAGGGTTTTTCTTCAAAATTTTAAGTTCATATAAGTAGTCCACATGACTTGCTATATCTGAAGTCATATGTTAGCTTTGTACAGTAGGTGGAAATGACTGAAATTTCACTGTAAAATCTTTTAGCTCTAGAATCTCATTCGTCCTTTTAGCATATTCAAACTTTGAGCGTTAAGAACATGTGAGAACCAAAAGCATTTGGTGTCATTGACATCAAACCTGATTTTGAATATGTGCATACACAAATGAGATTTAAAAACAACATATGATTGGAAGGATATCAGTAAATAATTTTAGTCTGTTCCTAACACAAAGCTATAAAATACATCAGGGCCTGGTTTCATTGACAGGGTTTAGATTAAGCCAGGATTTGGCCTTAGTTCAATTAGGGCATTTAAGTAGCTTTTATAAACGTTCCTTAGAAACAAAAAACAATACTGGTGTGAATCTTGAGACAAAACAATGGCAGTACAAGTTGCTTTCAGTTAAAACAGCTCAAACATGCATTTTAGTCTGGGACTAGGCCTTGTCTGTGAAATCGGGGGCAGGTTTATTAATAAAGAGTACATAAATCATTTGATACAGTGTAAATTGGGTTTATTGCAGAAACCTGGTTAAGAATTGAATCATATTAGATTTATTAATATTAATACATAATCCTGGTTATTATGAATTTAAATCAAACTGGATATATTGTTATTACATGAATCTCATTATTTAATTTATGTATTATTGAATAATATGTGTCACATCAAGTTTATTTGTTTGATTTGTTAAAACTGTGTAATCCAAATGGATGGAAATTCTATATACAATCAAAATACATAAATCTTAAATATTAGGCCTGAATAGTGTATTGAATAACTTGGAATATTGCATATAAGCATTTTGTAATTTTTTATGATTTTACACAGTATAGAACCATGAGTGTTATTCGAAATTTATTTTTTGTTGTTATTGCTGTATGGAATGAGGGTGAGTAAATGATGACAGAATACTCATTTTTGGGTAAACTGTTCTTTTAATAGTTTTTACACACACTTTTGCCACTTTATCACAGATATAACATCCTTCTACAATATTTTTGAGCATATGAAGCCTGCTTGTTAGAGGACACTGGATAAATTTGCTTCCTTGACCAATAGGGGATGAGAGGAGCTGGGCACAGCCTATGAGCTGCCCTCAATTGTTGCATAAATTAATATGCTAATAAGCAGGAATGTTCATTTATGACCCCACTGCAGAAGTAGCCACAGATATGCTATTTAAGCGTTTGCAAACCGATTAATGGAATGGCTTTGCTTGGTGCTAAATATTCATGTGCTCTTGTGTTTTTGGTGAAGTGAGGAAAGAAATGGTCCATTAGATGGATTGAAGAGGCGTTCATAATGACCACCAGGGCCTTTTCCGTTAGGATTGGCTTGGTTTTAGCCAGGAATTGGCTGGAGTGTGTGATTCAACAGCCTGTACGATGTAAATGTGGTTGAATAAGAACAACATTTTGTAGAAGTCCTCTTCAGGTCTGGATTTCCAAATGAGATTGTTGATATTCATGTGCATGCTATCATTTTTAACCACTGTTGTCATGCATGACCGAAGTTTTTACTGGCCATATAAATGTTTGCGACTCTTGGTCAAACGCAATTACTAGGGAGGCACCGGTATGAACATTTTGGCCGATATCTGATTATTCTTAATATTTGAAAGACTCAGCGAAACCTATATGAGATTAATCAGATATTTATGCAACATAATCATAATATTTCAGCTTATATCTGCACAAAATGATACAAATGCACAAGTGAACTTGAAAAGTTACATAGTCAGAATCTATAAATATCCTGTTGTGGATGCGCTCTTCTCTTAACATCTTTACTACCGCGTTAATTCTTAACCAAATGCATCCTATATGAGATAAATCAAACATATACACAAAATAAACATAATATTACAATTTACAATTGCATAAAACAAATGCACAAGCGAACTTATAGTCATGAAGGTGTAAGCAAATCAGCATATAAGAAAAAAGTTATTTTAAATTGTAATAATATTTCACAATATTAATGTGTTTACTGTTCTTTTTATTATTCAGCCTTGGTGAGTATGAGATATACAGTGCATCTGGAAAGTATTCACAGCGCTTCACTTTTTCCACATTTTGTTATGTTACAGCCTTATTCCAAAATGGATTAAATTCATTATTTTCTACAAACAAAAGCTCAAAATTGAGCTCGGGTGCATCCTGTTTCCACTGATCATCCTTGAGATGTTTCTACAACTTGATTGGAGTCCACCTGTGGTAAATTCAGTTGATTGGACATGATTTGGAAAGGCACACACCTGTCTATATAAGGTCCCACAGTTAACAGTGCATGTTAAAGCACAAACTAACCCAAGAAGTCCAAGGAGTTGTCTGTAGACCGCCGAGACAGGATTGTATAAAGGCACAGATCTGGGGAAGGGTACAGAACAAATTCTGCAGCATTGAAGGTCCCAATGAGCACAGTGGCCCCCATCATCCGTAAATGGAAGAAGTTTGGAACCACCAGGACTCTTCCTAGAGCTGGCCGCCCGGCCAAACTGAGCGATCGGGTGAAATGGCCTTAGTCAGGGAGGTGACCAAGAACCTGATGGTCACTCTGACAGAGCTCCAGCGTTTCTCTGTGGAGAGAGGAGAACCTTCCAGAAGAACAACCATCTCTGCAGCACACTCCACCAATCAGGCCTGTATAGTAGAGTGGCCAGACAGAAGCCACTCCTCAGTAAAAGGCACATGACAGCCCGTCTGGAGTTTGCCAAAAGGCACCTGAAGGACTCTCAGACCATGAGAAACAAAATTCTCTGGTTTGATGAAACAAAGATTGAACTCTTTGGCCTGAATGCCAAGCAACATGTCTGGAGGAACCAAGGCACCACTCATCACCTGGCCAATACCATCCCTACAGTGAAGCATGGTGGTGGCAGCATCATGCTGTGGGGATGTTTTTCAGCGGCAGGAACTGGAAGACTAGTCAGGATCGAGGGAAAGATGAATGCAGTAATGTACAGAGACATCCTTGATGAAAACCTGCTCCAGAGCGTTCTGGACCTCAGACTGGGGCGAAGGTTCATCTTCCAACAGGACAACGACCCTAAGCACACAGCCAAGATAACAAAGGAGTGGCTATTGGACAACTCTGTAAATGTCCTTGAGTGGCCCAGCCAGAGCCCAGACTTGAACCCGATTGAACATTTCTGGAGAGATCTGAAAATGGCTGTGCAACGACGCTCCCTATCCAACCTGATGGAGCTTGAGAGGTCCTGCAAAGAAGAATGGGAGAAACTGCCCAAAAATAGGTGTGCCAAGCTTGTAGCATCATACTCATTTTTTTTTTTTCTTTTTTTTTTATAAATTTGCAAAGATTTCAAACACACTTCTCTGATGTTGTCATTATGAGGTATTGTTTGTAGAATTTTGAGGAAAATAATGAATTTAATCCATTTTGAAATAAGGCTGTAACATAACAAAATGTGGAAAAAGTGAAGCGCTGTGAATACTTTCCGGATGCACTGTACATTAAAACATTTTACCGACCCAAACTTTTGAACAGTATTGTAAATGATGTGTAAAGAAAACAATGAATAATTAAGGTAAATATCTCTTTTGTGCAATTATGCAAAGAGTGTCAAAATATAATGTAATTGCCTATTTAGGGTGCATAAAATGCTAGATATTAAATTAGCCTTAGAAACAGCAATTTTATTCTAGTAAATGTAATGTCATTTCCACCACAGAATAAATGGTGATTTATGAGATGTAATGGAAATTTCATGACTGTTTAGAACTTTTGGACATTGTTAGACAAACTAGTCCACAGTCCACAGGGCAAAAATTGCCCATACTTAAAGAAACACCTTTACACAAGAACTTAAAGTTGTTGTTTTTTGTTGTTGTTGTCTCTTCGCTATCATCTTCAGACAGTATTTAGTCCATGTGCTCATTTAGTTGTCTCTCTCGCTGTGTTTCCTCCATAACACACTCATGAAGCCGATCATCTCAGCAAGTTCCCCGAGCACCAGAGTGCTGGTTCTTTTCCTTCTCCAGCTGGGTCTAACGGTATGAGTGTATTTATTCACTCCCCAGGCCTCCTCCACCCCGCTGCTCAAAACACCAGCATTATCTCCAACTTCATGCATTCAGTCTGGACTGTTATCGATTTAGTAACACATTACGGCTCTAAAAACTAAAAGGTAACTGCTGTTGCGCACCTCTCTTTTTCCCCACCTTCCCGTTCTCAATGCAAAACATTCTCATCATTAGGATGAGAGAACATTTGTCTAAATGAGCGTTAGGCATTTCTGTAAACTCATTAAGCACCTGAGACCTTAGCAGGTGATTTGAATAAATGATGTTTAGCTTTTTAAGCTGAAAAATTCATCACCTGTCACCATGAGCTATTGATTCATAACAGCAGGGATGACGTGTTAATTGAAGTCTAATGAATTAGAATGAGAGAAAATGGAATCGGCACAAGATATGCGGAAAACTCATATGGTCCTGGTGGTGACTTGTGTTTTTAGTCGCTAAGTAAATGCTGACCACCCACCTTAACAAGGGTGTTTAACAGATAATTGATGCAGAGACATAGACGGGCTGTACCAATGTGTTTTATCTGCGCTCACTTTACCTGAGATAAACAGAATCACTCTGTTCAAACGGCCAGCCACTGTTTTGACTGGCAAATGTAAACTGCATATTTTTTCACGTTCGGCTAAGCTTTCATGCTTTTATTCAAATGCCCAAGGGATGTTGGCCTACAGTATCTTTCTCAGTAGTGAAGTATGAGAATATGCTCTTAGAGTATATGTTTGAGTCGAGACCGTAAATGCGAGGTTGTGAACTTTTTGTCTTTTGGGAGTAGGTGCCTTGTAAAAAGTCAAACGGTGATGGCATCAGATGGTAATACTATGATACTTTGGAACTGGCACATGTCCAAAATATAATGGTTGTTACCATAACCAAAATTTTTTACTTTTTTTGTTGATGAAGGTACAGTGATTTTATCAAAACTATAGTGATGTGAAATATACTATGGTACTGAATTGTTACCATAATTATTAAAATGTGGTATGTACTTGGTGTTCCAGGGTGGTACAAACCATTCAAAAGTTGGGGGTCAGTAAGGTTTTCTTTAAATTATTTTATTCCTCAATGATGCAATAAATTGAACAAAAGCACCAGTTTATAATGTTACAAAAGTTTCTATTTCAATTAGAGATGCACCGATGTATCGGCCAATTATCGGTATCTAAGCTATTATTTTCACTATCTATTGTTTAAAAAAAGCAGATGATCAGGGCCGATGGTATCCTGTCAATCAAAAGGATGCGGAAAAACGTGTCTGACTGCAGCTCATACTGTGTGTGTGTCTGTGTGTGTGTGTGTGTGTGTGTGTGTGAAGAAAATGTCTCGCGTTGAATTTAGGGCAAGTTAACACGACAATTGTGCATTAACAGTTAAAAAATAGCTACATAAAAGCAGGCTCTATTTGACCCTATGAATCACCCGTAGTTCAAGCCAGGGTTGCCATGTCTGCAGTTTACCCCTACACTAAACATTATTTGTAGCGCGTCTCTCATCCAGTAATCGCAAATAGGACTGTGCTTTGTTACTTCTAATAAGAAACAAAGTGTCATCTTTCAAATTCTGTCCATTTTATCACGAAATTCAAACAATAAATGCTGTTTTGACGCTCCTTCCTCAGTTCAAGCGGCAGCGAGTCATCTCTTCCACTTAAACACAACATATCGAAAAACATGCATGAACATTCAAAAGGTATGTTAAAAGATACACTACAGCTTACCGAAATCTTGTAATCACTCAATCAGTGTTTCAACCGCGGAAAGACAATAAAACAATAGGTCGCTTAACATTGTATTTAGCCTAACATTACCTCAGGAAAGTCATCCGATGTTCACAGTTTGTTATTAGTTAGCAATAAAGAAACACTAGAGAGGAGCTTACTTGCTGTTAATTTTTATATATATATATATATATATATATATATATGCTTGAATAAATTTGTCATTAAGACAGTTGTGCTTATGAATAAGTGCTTATGAAAAATACCATATATGTGCAATGGAGTTGTATAACGTTACAAACATTTTTTTTTATTTGGGTGTAATTAGCCTATTATATCTGAAAATAAAGAGCAGATTAATATAATACCTTTGTTGTTAATCGAAACCAATATCATTGTGTACCAAACGAGATGGCTCTGTGTATAGTTTGCAGTATTATTTGGGAGAGGTTTCTTTTTCATAAGAAAAATCAAACTATCTGTATCTTAATTTAGTATCGGTGCATCTCTAATTTCAATTAAATGCTGTTCTTTTGAACTTCTAAAAAACTTCTAAAAAACTCTTTCTAAAAAGACTCCTAAAAATATATATCTCTGGGTTTCCGCAAAATACTATGAATCACAACTGTTTTTAACATGGATGATAATAAGAAATGTTTCTTGAGCATTAAATCAGCATATTACAATAATTTCTCAAGGACCATGTGACACTGACAACTGGAGTAATGATGCTGAAAATTCAGCTTTGCATCACAGGAATAAATTACATTTTAAAATATATTAAAATAATAATAAAAAGTTATTATAAGTTATTTTAAATTGTAATAATACTTCACAATATTACTGTTTTTATAGTATTTTCAATCAAATAAGTGCAGCCTTAGTGATCATAAAGGACTTACCAACCCAAAACTTTTGTACGATAGTGTTTATGTCCAAAAAATATATTACTATGGTATGTTTTGTTATTTGTTTTGGTAGGTCTTTGGTAGATCTTTGTTAGATAATCCGTTTTTTTGCAACAGGTTATAGTACTATAGTACAACTGTCGCTTGATATAAAGGTAAAGTTTAACCCTTTATGGTTCGATAAGGATGATCAATCACTTATTTCCATATTGTAGCTTATGGTTTAGTAATGCTGTGGATATAAGTGAGTTTTTCTGCTTCCCACAAGTTTCGTTTAGTAGATGATGTACTTCTGTATGTCCACGGTTGAGTCCTCATTAGTTTATCTGCACCATCGCAACTCCAAAATAGCTTACTTTAATGTCATTTTGTACGCACAGAGATGACAGATGGTTTGTGACAGCTGCAGTAATTTTACAGCTACAGCTTTTTCTGTGTGTTTGTTGTCTCTGCAGGGCAGGGAGGTTAAACGCAGCGCTGGAACTGAAGACGGCCACAAATAAGCAAGTCCTTGGAGAAGGTAAACAAATGATTAGTTATTAGACTCCAATGGAGCTGTGTGTGTGTGTGTGTGTGTGTGTGTGTGTGCGTGTGTGTGCGTGCGTGCGTGTGCGTGCGTGCGTGCTTGTTCACAGACTAGAAAGGGCAGGACTGTTGCTATTTTTCTATATCTAGTTTAATGAATCACTTGATTTGTTGCAGCTCTTGTGTTCGTATACTTTTCTCAAGGTTGGGAGGGAAAAGAGGTTGTTTATTTTTGTCAAAGTTTACCGCTAAACAGGACTGCTTATTTGCCTGACTGCACTGGTCTTTTATTAGGGCCCGAGCACCGATGGTGTGAGGACCCTATTGGAATTGCTCAGCCTATTATTATTCTTCTCCCAATTGAATCGCATTTTTGATGGCCTAAACATGCTCGAAAACTCATGAAACTTTGCACACGCGTCAAAAGTGTTGAAAATTTACGTCTGATATGGGTTTCAGAATTAGGCGTGGCAAAATGGCTCGATAGCGTCACCTACAAAATTTCAATTAAGCGCCGTTCGAGCTACGTTTCACGTACGAGTATGAAATTCGGTAGACACATGTAACAGCCCAATACCTACAAAAAAGACCCTGGGTGCAAAATCTAAAAACCCAACAGGAAGTGAGATATTTTGAATTTTCTCTGCAAAATTTTTGCAGTTTTTGCCATTTCCAGACGTTGTACTTTAACTAACTCCTCCTAGAGATTTTATCAGATAAACATCATATTTGCACAGTCTAATCTAAAGGCCTTTGCGATGTTAAATTGTGAAGATCTTGAGTTTTTCCCTGAAGGGCGTGTCCGTGGCAGCCTGACAAAGTTCGATGTTTCGCCATAAAACAGGAAGTTGTTCTAACTCGGGCATACAATGTCCGATCTGCCCCAAACTTCACATGTTTGATAAGAGTCCTGGCCTGAAGACATCTACATGCCAATATTCAGTGACAGTCATAGTGCCACCTACTGGCAACAGGAAATGTGGCACATTGAAGTGACTTTGCCATATTTCTCCTACACTGTGATTAACTCCTTTATAGTGATTTAACCAGATCAACATCATATTTGGTCAGTCTAATTTTAAGGCCTTTGCGACGTTAAATTGTGAAGATCTTGAGTTTTTGCTGAAGGCCTGACAAAATCTGATGTTTCGCCATGACACAGGAAGCTGTTGTAAGTCAGGCATACAATGTCTGATCTGCCCCAAACTTCATATGTTTGATAAGAGTCCTGGCCTGAAGACATCTCCATATGAGTTTCAGAAATTGCTCGATAGCGCCACCTACAACATTTCAACGAAGTGCTCCTCCCGCTACGTTTCGCGTACAGGTATGAAATTCGGTACACACATGTAACAGCCCAATACCTACAAAAAAGTCTACTGGTACGAAATCTGAAAACCAACAGGAAGTCAGATATTTAGAATTTTCTTTGCAAAATTGTTGCAAATTTTGCCATTTCCAGACGTTGTACTTTAATGAACTCCTCCTAGAGATTTAATCAGATCAACATCATATTTGCACAGTCTAATCTAAAGGCCTTTGTGATGTTAAATTGTGAAGATTTTAAGTTTTCCCTGAAGGGCGTGTCCGTGGCAGCCTGACAAATTTCGATGTTTCGCCATGAAACAGGAAGTTGTTGTAACTCAGGCATGCAATGTCCGATCTGCCCCAAACTTCACTCGTTTGATAATAGTCCTGGCCTGAAGACATCTACATGCCAATATTCGGTTATAATCAAAGCGCCACCTGCTGGCTGCAGGAAGTGTGGCACATTGAAGTGACTTTGCCATATTTCTCCTATATTTACCCACTTAAATGCATGTTGCCCACTATTCGCTGTTTTCCTGAGGCCACCGGGTGGTGGTGCTCCCGGGTGCGAGGGCCCTTTCATCGCTGCTTGCAGCTTTAATTCTCTTTGTTTCTTGTATGTTTCTCATTTTGAGACAGGATTTGGCTTTTATTAATCCCTGTCAACTTGCTGAGTCAACATATTTTAAATGGTCATTGTCAGTAATTAATAGGACTTTTTAAATTATCCAGGTACTACAATAAGGAAAACTTAGCCATTAGCAGCAACAAACAGTATTTGAACTGATATTTGGTTTCCAAACAGGTTTCCCAACCTGTCTGATTCAAAATGGAACAGCCCTAAGCAGCTGACATGGGAGACCAGAGCAAACCATAGAAGTGAAGTAGGGGTGTTCATGTAGAGTATTAAAGCACAGGGTGTGAGATGGGCTGTGTTTGTGTGTCTGTGCTCTGTCTCTGACAGTACGGTGGACAAGGAAGGGACTTCCCATCCTTTCCCATGAGCTCATGCTTACAGACACATTCACACACACACCCAAATACGCAAACCTTGTTCACTATGTTTGATTTCTATTTTGTTATTTTGTATGTTGTTCTTTCTATTTTTCTCACCGTATGCACCTTCTTAAAAAGCTCTGTACTCCTGTCTTCTCTCTTTCTGCATTGTTTTTCTGTTGACCTCCCTCTCTCGTCATTTATACACTACAAACACTGTAAAAATCTTACTGTAATCAGTGTCTTTGTCTTGTTTTTCAGCACAAAATATCTAAATATTCTTAAAACAAAATTACATAAAACATGACAAGATTTGTTTTCAGCGAAAATGTCTTGAATAAGACTTTTTTTAGCCCATTGGCAATTTTTTTTTATTATTGTAAGGCACATTTTTTTTTTTTTTTTAGATTTATGCTTAAACTAAATGCACACCATTACCAAAGAAAAAGTTGTCTTGCTTTTGATATCCATGACATCCCTGTTTTAGTTTTTTTTGGGGGGGTTTTAAGCGCTGCTCGCAATGCAATCGGCTCCAACAATATTAGATATTTTTACTGGAAAACAGGACAAACATACTAGTAATTTATTTATTTATTTAATTACCCAGTGAGATTTCTTAAAGGGTTAGTTCATCCAAAAATTAAAAAAAAATTGTCATCAATTACTCATCAAATTGTCATCAGTCTACGCAACTACCACTTTGACACTTTCAAGTTCATGAAGAGATCGTAAAACGAATCCATATGAATTGAGTGGTTTAGTTCAAATTTTCTGAAGAGACACGATCACTTTATATGATGAACAGATTGAATTTAGGCTTTTATTCGCATATAAACATTGATCAGTGAAGATAAACAGAAACTCAAATTAACCAGCTTGACGCGTGAGAACAAACCTCTTTGGTTCTTGAGGAAGCTCAAACGTGCTGCGTAACACGAGAATGAACCTCATTGGTTCTCACGTCAAACGAACATGCTTGAGCTTCCGTTTACCAAGTCTGTGTATTTTAATGAATGTTTGTATGTGTGTGTATATATATATATATATATATATATATATGTGTATGTGTGTGTGTGTGTGTGTGTATGTATGTATATATATATATATATATATATATATATATATATATATATATATATATATATACACTCACCTAAAGGATTATTAGGAACACCTGTTCAATTTCTCATTAATGCAATTATCTAATCAACCAATCACATGGCAGTTGCTTCAATGCATTTAGGGGTGTGGTCCTGGTCAAGACAATCTCCTGAACTCCAAACTGAATGTCAGAATGGGAAAGAAAGGTGATTTAAGCAATTTTGAGCGTGGCATGGTTGTTGGTGCCAGACGGGCCGGTCTGAGTATTTCACAATCTGCTCAGTTACTGGGATTTTGACGCACAACCATTTCTAGAGTTTACAAAGAATGGTGTGAAAAGGGAAAAACATCCAGTATGCGGCAGTCCTGTGGGCGAAAATGCCTTGTTGATGCTAGAGGTCAGAGGAGAATGGGCCGACTGATTCAAGGTGATAGAAGAGCAACTTTGACTGAAATAACCACTCGTTACAACCGAGGTATGCAGCAAAGCATTTGTGAAGCCACAACACGCACAACCTTGAGGCGGATGGGCTACAACAGCAGAAGACCCCACCGGGTACCACTCATCTCCACTACAAATAGGAAAAAGAGGCTACAATTTGCACGAGCTCACCAAAATTGGACAGTTGAAGACTGGAAAAATGTTGCCTGGTCTGATGAGTCTCGATTTCTGTTGAGACATTCAGATGGTAGAGTCAGAATTTGGCGTAAACAGAATGAGAACATGGATCCATCATGCCTTGTTACCACTGTGCAGGCTGGTGGTGGTGGTGTAATGGTGTGGGGGATGTTTTCTTGGCACACTTTAGGCCCCTTAGTGCCAATTGGGCATCGTTTAAATGCCACGGCCTACCTGAGCATTGTTTCTGACCATGTCCATCCCTTTATGACCACCATGTACCCATCCTCTGATGGCTACTTCCAGCAGGATAATGCACCATGTCACAAAGCTCGAATCATTTCAAATTGGTTTCTTGAACATGACAATGAGTTCACTGTACTAAAATGGCCCCCACAGTCACCAGATCTCAACCCAATAGAGCATCTTTGGGATGTGGTGGAACGGGAGCTTCGTGCCCTGGATGTGCATCCCACAAATCTCCATCAACTGCAAGATGCTATCCTATCAATATGGGCCAACATTTCTAAAGAATGCTTTCAGCACCTTGTTGAATCAATGCCACGTAGAATTAAGGCAGTTCTGAAGGCGAAAGGGGGTCAAACACAGTATTAGTATGGTGTTCCTAATAATCCTTTAGGTGAGTGTATATATATATATATATAGCGAATAAATTAAATCTATTCATCATATAAAGCATCATATATGTCTCTTCAGAAAATTTTGACTAAACTGCTCAATTCATATGGATTAGATTTATGATCTCTTTATGAAGCATCAATGTGGTAGTTGCGTAGACTGTGGGGAGTACAGAAATCTCTCAGATTTCTTTAAAATATCTTAATTTGTGTTACGAAGAAGATGGGGTTGGAACAACATGAGGGTGAGTAATAAATGACAGAATTTTCATTTTTGGGTGTAGGGTTTGGCCATTCCATTGGGTATCTGGGAACAGTTTAGGTTTATTTCCCTTTTTTCTCTCCCTTTTAGCAAATGGCCAGCCAAGATAAACATCATCATACTATACGTTTTTGCAAAGGATTTGCCGTATGTCAGTGTTTAAAAAACAGTTTGAAGTGCAGATTATAATGAGAATTTGGATTTTGATAATTTCATGTACTTTCAAACTTTTTTTTATTTATCATACACTTTGGTAAAACACAAAATGACTTACCTATACATTTAATTCAGTCCACTTTCCAACAGAAACGTACGTTTACTTTACTGTACTGTATGGATGCCTGGTATAATCTTATCCCCACTCAACCACACTTCCATAAGTTAAAGTAAGTGTATATCCACTTAAACTCTGAGTTAGTTTTCAGAGAGCTAAACAGCAGGGGAAAATATGATATTTGCATGCTGTGTGGTGCCTGCCAAGGGCTAAATTGGAATGCCTCTGAAGATCATACACTTGATTATTTACTTTATTTGCCTCATCCTCTCGTTTTACGGAAACCACAAAGATGGAAATTCTGAGGTAACACCAAATGAAAAGTTGTATATTGATGCATGTTAGGGCACAGAGGTGGATTAGGGTCCATGTAATAGCTCTTCCGAGTACATTTTATTGCTTACTACAAAAAAATTTAATTCTGTGTATCAGCATCAGGTTGAAAATTGCTTTGTATTAGCATTAGCATTTGGTAAGCCCCTAATTCCCCTGTTTCTACAGCTGAGTGTGTTTCTATGCATTTACAAGTGCTTCCGATTTGTAGGAGTTCACTTAAATCTCTTTTTCTGCAAAAGCTATGAACATAATAAACAAGCCAGCATGGCTAAAGCGCCACACAGGGGAGATTGCTAACGAGAAAGTTAAATGCTTACACTAGTCACACAGTTGTTTATGCGCCTGTGTGCATAACTCCAGAGAGGATTTTAACTATGCTGTAATAAAGCGTGTTTTGAGCGGTAGCATCTTAAACGTAAGAATTAGCTTTTTTTGTTCATCATGAAATTGTCAGCATTTTCTTACAAAGAAGTACTGTGGAAGTGTCAGATGAGAATACCATGTAAATATTGTATGGATGATTAACATGGTTATATATAACAGCATTACCATGGTACAATGGTGTCCAAAACATACTTTTTTGTATTTTTTTATAGTATTTGCACAGCAAAAAATGCTTTTCTTACTTATTATTTTTGTCTTGTTTCCAGTCCAAATATCTAAATTCTTAAATCAAGATGTATTTACTAAAGTAGTAAAATGCCATGTCTTGTTTTCTGTGAAAATTAAGTGAGTTTTTGCTTAAAACAAGCAAAATGATCCTGCCAATGGGGTAAGAAAAGTAATCTTTTCTCTGTTTGAATTGATTATTGATTATTTTTCTTACCCCATTGGCAGATAATTATGCTTTATTTCCCCACTTAATTTCCCCACTTAACTCACTTAATTTTGATTTATTTCCCCAGAAAACACAACATAATATCTTACGTCATTTTACTCCTCTAGTAAACGTATCATGATTTAAGAAGTTTTAGATTTTTGGACTGGAAACAAGACAAAAATACTAAGAATACTGTTTAGAACTTGAATATAAATTGTCAAAATTACGATGTTGTATAATTTTGATTATTGGAAACTGTCGAGAAGGTCAAAACAGAGGTGGAACAGATCCAAAATTACCATTTAAAATTTTTTGGTGCATTTAAAACTTGCTACTTTTCCTTCTAGGTTATTTATTTTATTGTTAGATAATATTTTCTCTAACATATCTAACAGTTTTGTGCCTCCGTGCTTTTAAAAAAGTTACATGGTTTTTTTATTTACTTGATGAAAGTGCACTTCTCTGAATGCATATTAGAAAATCACAATTACAAATCCATTATACTTTTCATGGTATTGATAACTTAATGAATTCTGCTCTCTTAGAGGTGGAAAGGCTTTGATATAGTTGGTCTGCCACTGTGTCGGAGCGAGTCTTTGTGACAGAATCTTTGTACTGAATGGAAGTGATGGCAGTCAGGCAGGCAGCAGTCTCGGCTTCTGAGTTGTCTTCAGAGAGATGAAAGGGAAATCTGTCCACAAAAACGCTCCGTGAGGAGTGTGTGCGAGAGTGTTTGTCACGTATATCACAAAGCTCAGTTTGTCTTCTTTTCATCTAAAGACATTCGCTGTTTTTCCTTTCTTTCTTTCTTTCTTTCTTTCTTTCTTTCTTTTTTTTTACATCACTTTTGAATTTCTTCATCCAGCTGATAGGAGATGACCATATTTTAAATGGGTCAAATTGAATGATAGAATGATTAGAGGCGGTGCTTCCAACATCAAATATATGCATTTGCTTCTTTTTTTCTTAAGTGAGGTTGTCTGTTTTTTCCTCCAGTCGTTTTGTTTTCTTTGTACTAGCAATGCAAATACACCACACGATTGAACTCATTTTGGTAAGACGAAAGTAAAATCATTAGCACATTGTTGAACACAAGAAGGTAAGCCATACACTATGGTTGCCTTCCTTAAAAATACACCAGGTCTACTAGCTTAACTACATTTTCCAGTAGCTCAGTTACTTTTAAAACAGTGTAGCTTTTCCAGTAGCTATCTACTTTATCCAGCAAGTAGCGGTGTAGTGCGACCAAAAGCTACATTCCGTTTTGGGTTGTGACGAGAACGAGCCTGTAATGAGCGAAGCGGAGCAGTGTGACGGATGCTCAGCTCAATAATCCGCTCTATGCAGACGCGCTCCACTCATGATCCGCTCACCGGTAAAACAACGTTCGCTCAAATCCTGCTCAGACATGAAATTTATCTGTACTGTAGCCTACTATACTTGTTGTAGCCATTAAACAATGTATTTTGTTTCATATGTATGTTTAAATATTATAATGTTATTTTTACATTTTATCTAGGCTATATTGATTATGAAAAGTGCAAAAATGCGTAATATATGTCAAAGACATAGGGTCAGAATTGATTTTGACCATTTCATTAAGTTTTGTTTTGTAGAAAGCCTTTCTTTAAAGTGAATTTCATTTTGTATAAATTGTATCTTATTTTAATCAATGTTTCATCAGCCAATTGCCTGGATTTAATAAATAAGAAGCAAATAGACTATAGCAGACAATAATCGTGACATGGAGGCGCCGGAGCGATCACTTGCATTGCACATGAACTGGAGCGCGTCTCATAAATAAACCGAAACTCAGCAGGCTACTTGCCTCACAGACATGAGAAATATGTGTATAGAAAGCTTGAAATGTCCACTTTTAAACAAAACAATTCGAAACGAAAAGAAATCAAGCAATGCGCACTTTTCACAGCTCATGACTGGCGTCTCAGAGCGTTTCTGTTCAAAATGCTGCACTCCATCACTGCATGTGCTGTGAGTTTAACCTGCATTTTCAGACTAATCCTGACTCCTGAGTATTTAATTTAAAGTTACATACATTTTGTTCTTGCACTGATGTTAAATTTGTAGCCATATTGCACTTTGACAGACAGTTTGCGATATAGGCTATATTTGAGTATTGTGTGTATGGGATAGTTTACAAAATCAAATGATTCTGACAGTTTTTGCCATTGAAATGACTGGGAAAAAAGTGTCCCAATCAACTTGAATTCACCCTATACTCTTTAAAATCTACATAATAATAATCTACTCTAATAATTACAATACATTATGTTGCTTGAAACCCCAAATATTATAACATTCTTCATTAACAAGTTATTTGTTACAATGTCATTGTAAAAAAAAGAAAAGAAAAGTAGTTTCAATGTAGCTAGCTACTTTTTAATAGTAACTTGTAGTGTAGCTAACTACTTTTTTAAAAGGGTAGCTTGAATGTAACTTAACTACTTTAATTTACAAGTAGCTTGTAGCTTGTAAAGCTACAGTTTCCGAGTAGCTTGCCCAACACTGCATAAATCATCATAAACTCCAAACATTCACTGAAATTTTAAGTATATGTCCTTAATGACTTACACAGGTTGATGTTTCTTTTTCTCTATATGACATTCGCTATATTCATGGTCAATATCATTTTGGCAGTGCCTCGCTGCTGTATTTATTTGAGGAAGCAAAATCCCTTTTAGGGATGAAGCACCTGGGCCTGGCTGCTTAATGGAATAGCTTTAACATTAAGTAAATAAACAGCTTGCATTTGAAAGGTGTGTGTGTATGAGAGACAAAGAGAGAGGGGGGAGTGTATTTGTGCTGTGGGTAGGAAAGGAGATACGCCTACACTGGTTAGCTGAAGTTTTGTTGTGGTTTTTAAACTGTAATAAGAGTTTGACTTTGGACTTTGTGAAAGGTTTAGTGTGTGATTTCTTTCAATTGGGGTGTGTTCACACTTGGCATGTTTGGTTTGATTAAAAAGAACCCTGGTGCTATTTGTCTTTTAATGCAGCTCATTTGAATAAGTCTGAACGCTGCCTTCCTAACCCTGGTGTGCACCAAACAAGCGGACCGAGACCGCTGATAAGATTGAAACAAACTCTGGGCTATGGGATATGATGTCACAAGATGCGACTCTAATAGGATAGAATGCTTAAGCATACCTGTTTTTTCTCGTCATAGTCGCGATGTTGCCCATCATAGTTCGGTATAGGCATCAGAACTGTTTTGCGTCTCCTCGCAGCAGATCTTTGTTTGTGTGTGTGACGGAGGGATTCCTGCCGCTGTTTTTACACATTTTATAAGCTCTTCACGAGTTCTCAGCTGGTCAAAATACCATCGTATGTAGCTACGCACATACAAGCACATTTAGTCCAGCACACACCATTGTTTTGTATGTTCGGTAAGTTCAGTCGCGAAATACACGTAATAAAAGCCGACCAATCGGGTTGTTAACATATCCCTTTATGCCTTTAGATTAAAATGCCAATGTGAACGCTAAGCGGACCTGGACTAAATGTTTTTTTTTTTTTTTTGGTCCGGACCATTTGAACCAAGCGAACTGAACTACAAGTGTGAACACACCCTTAAAGTGCCCCTATTATGCTATTTTAAAGTTTCCTAATTTAGTTTTGGAGGTCTCCAACAACAGGTTTACATGCATCAAAGGTCAAAAAACAGTTTCATTTTCTCATAATATACATTGCACATCACCACAATGTTCAATTATTCTCAAACGACTCGATGGATGAATCAGTCTCTCTAAATCCCTCCTTTTCGCGAGCCTACTCTGCTCTGATTGGTCAGATGGCCCAGTCTGTTGTGATTGGTCTACCGCGTACAGCGCGTATTTCGGAAGCTAAACGCCCATTACCATAACTGAACTCCAGCGCCGTCAGGAGGCTTCCTAAAGCTCAGCGATTGTACACACTGTAAAGACAGTAACGATGACGCCGATTTTACACCAATCCCAGCGCGAGTCCGAATCGATGATGAAACATCGAAAGAACTAGTGTGTGTGTGTGTGTGTGTGTGTGTGTGTGTGTGTGTGTGTGTTTCTAATTTAATGCGGTGCACATGCGGGAACTGTATCAATAACAGCGCATACGTTAGCCCAGCACTAACATGAATGAATGATGGAACATTAAAGTTTGCAAAACAAATCTTGCTCCATCCTTTATCTTTACTCAAAGTAGTAAGAATTACAGACAATCTGCATTAATAGACACAGTTTTAGGTAATACTGCAGCCCACAGCTGATTTACAGAAGTATTTCAGTATTTCCGGTTAGCCAGATACCTACACAATATGAAACACAATAAACACATTGTAGAGCACAGCGTCTTCTCGACATGATGCTATCCAGTATCCGCTGCAGTGTTTGAGGTGGTTCAGGTTTTCCCTGGTGTCTACGCGCTCAATAAGTGGACGGGCAATATGCTAATGTTTCGTCTTGACGTCACTACAAAACGGCTTGCGATTCGTTTTAAAACTCTCACTTTTGAGAGACAATAACTTTATATACGCTGCACTTTCAGATTTAAAACTTTGCAGGATGTTTTCATTCACTTAGAACTATGTTACACACTACATGAAAGGTAATTTTCAAAAATCCATAATAGGGGCACTTTAATGTAGTGGATGTTTCTTTGGAAAAGTAATGAACTGATTTCACAATGGCATAAATGATCAGTGATTATTGCTTTTGTTGTTGATTTATGCAAAGGCCCTACTTTTGGACTACGTTTATGGTCTATACATTTTTCATTTTTCAAACTGAGGTCAACTTTTCAGGGTGTCTGCTGAAAATTTCAGAACTGATTCAAAATTCATTTGATTCAAAATAGTACACTGAAACTATTGGAAAAAGGCAAAGGTGCCAGACTATATACTTGTAAAGGGAATGAACAAGCATTCATATAGTCAAATATGGAAATAATGCTGCAAAATTAAACTGTTGGGTATAAAGTATAAAATGCAATATATTAGAGGTTTCTGTCTGAATAATAATATAACTCTTATTGAGAATTTGGGATTGTGTATTGAGATTGATTTTGATTGTCATTTGCTTTATGAGAATCTGGTACAAACTGTCTGCAAACAGTTTGTGGTTATGAAAGGGGCCCTTGGTTAAAAAAAAAGTCAAAGAAACCTTACTTTGAAAGTAAAATGTATTTTTTATGGGCGAGTTATCACTTTAAATTGCTCTCTTTGCACTTGGGCTGTAATATGTAATCTGTTGGGCTAAAATACTGTATAATATTAAAATTAATGTTATTGCATGAACAAAGTGGCATGCATTTTACTTGTCACTTCTCTGGTTGAAGTCTTCTTCCCCATAGACTGAAAGCTAATTCAACATATCAAACAAAAAAAAGTGAACAGGCACATTAAAAGCAGATCTGTTTACTGTGTGTTTTGCAGCAGGTCGAGGACTGGCCGCTTTAGTTGTTATTCATAAACACAGTCCTCCCAAGCTCGGGGGAGGGAGAGAAAAAGAAAGTAGACGTGGAAAAAAAGAGAAAGAAGCAAAGAGCTTAAGTCCAGGACTGAAAACAGGAATGACAAACACCATTAGCTGAAAAATTTCCATCTCATTCCGACTGTTATTGTTTACTTTAGCATACACGTCCTAATATGGTTTCATCTCTGTTAAAACAGTGCAGAAGGAAGGCCGGGGGCCCGGCCCTGGGTAGAGGCCTTTAAACTTCCACTTAGACAATAAGAAACAAATGTCACCGGCCTTGCCTCTCATTATTGCATTATTCAACCTTACCTACGTCTCGTCACATGATCGCTAATGATATTTAGACTTTTTCCCTGGCTGGGTTCTCTTTCTCTCTGTCCACAGCCATTCATATTTCATATTTCAAATTTTCCTCATGAGCTTGCTTAACGCTGGTTTGTTTTCTGATTTCCTATTGAACAGGAAGTTGGGGCAGGGCATATCAAAATAGCCAATAGCCTTTAGTTGACATTAGTTACAAGTTACAAGTTGACAAGTCATGACTTGCGGACACAAATGAGTATAGGATGAATCTTAATAAATATTTTTGATTTAAATTTTCCATTTTATTTTATTTATTATTTTGTTTTGTTTTGGCATGGTGATAATTGGGAAGAAAATGGAAACAGGATTGGAAAGATTTTCTTAATTGTCATGAAAATATGATTATAAATTTGGCCGTTTATAAAAATTGTCTAAAATTGTTCGACCAAATTTGTAATTATTATTTAATTAAATTTATTTATTTATTTTTATTTTATTAATTTTTTTGAATGTTATTAAATTTCATTAAATTATTATTTTTTTTTAATTTAATTTAAATGGAAAGATTTTAATTGTCTTAATTGTCGTAAAAATATGATTATAAATGTGGTCATTTATAATCAAAATGATTTAAAAGAAATAAATAAAATAGATTTTATTTTATGGTTATTTGTATCTTTAGTTTTTAGGTGAAATATTTAAAAAAAATTTTTTTTTTTTTTTTTTTTTTTTTACTAAATTCATTAGTGTTTCCCTCTCTGTTCTTTCGTCTTGTGTATCTCTCTCTCTCTCTCTCTCTCTCTCTCTCTTTCAGTCTTTCACTCTTTTGTTTGTTGTGGTTGCCTGTTCACTGGTTGCCTGTGTTTGTCTTGTTTAGGTATATATCAGCAGGGGATAAGGGTTGGTGTGTTTCAGAACAGATTAGTGCAGTCACAGGTTGTGTCCCTCCTGTCACCGCTGCGCCCTCATACACGAGACTCTTCAAGCGCAATCTGACCAATCAAGATCTTTTATTCTCTTCTCTGATTGGTGAGTAAATTTAGGACCTTTATTCTGCTCGTGTCTGTAACGTGTTTAAGAATCCTGTCGATTTAATGCAGGTTTACAGAACACAAGGCTTATGTGATTAGTCAAAGGAGCCTTCATCAAAGGGACGATGAAAAACGTTAATGCCAAGAGAAATGACAGGACATGGATATGGCTTCTTTTTTTGTGTTTTTATCTTTCAGGAAATGGCCCTTAAAGGGTAGATTTCTTTTCGCCCTCTTCCTTGTAGGTTAAGGATGTGGCCGGCCTCACCTCAATCCTAAAATCCTCATGCTTATGATATTTACTCAGCCTTATCTGCAGCTGTAGATGAATGGCATTCTGGGACATTGAGGAATGTTGAAGGTCAGCCACTGTAACCTCATATCTGAATCAGGCAGACGCTTCAGTACAGGCTACACCTTATCTATGGGTATATTGTCACAACATGGATTTAAATGGAGATTAGAATTGGTGTTTCCCCCTGCATTTCTCTTTTTTTACGTTTATTTTTTTTCTTTAAATTTATGTTTGCAAGATAGAAATGTGCACTTTTTCAATCACTAGAAAAAAAATTTCAGTTTCATATCAGTTTGATCTGTCTGTTTTTTCGTCTGTCTATCTATCTGTCTGTCTGTCAGTCAGTCAATCAATCTATCATCTTTCATCTGTCTGTTTTTTCATCTGTCTATCTGTCTGTCTGTCTGTCTGTCTGTCAGCCAGTCAGTCAATCTATCATCTTTCATCTGTCTGTCTGTTTTTTCGTCTATCTATCTATCTATCTATCTATCTATCTATCTATCTATCTATCTATCTATCTATCTATCTATCTATCTATCTATCTATCTATCTATCTATCTATCTATCTATCTATCTATCTATCTATCTATCTATCTATTTATCTATCTCTGTCAATCTGTCTGTCTGTCAATCTGTCATCTTTCATCTGTCTGTTTTTTTATCTACCTATCTATCTGACAGTAGTAAATCAGGGACTATATTTTGCTGTGAAGTATTTTGCTACTTTCAGGCTGGAATACATTTCTTTGATTAGGTTTGCTTGTGTGAGTAATGCCATATGAATGGGGACGCATAGATTGAGTTTTGGTTCTTTTTTTCAAACGCTGTCTGGCTCAATCCTGCCTAATAAGTGCACAGACAGATAAACTATCGTCACCTCACGGAATGGAGGCGGATAGGACATAAGTAATCCGTATTGATTTTGACATTACAATGTTGTAAGTGATAACTGCGTTAACAGGCGCTATAAAACCAAAGCCCTAATTAGGCCGTATTTCATACTAACCATTAGGTAGGCTTTTTAATTCAACGATGATACCAAAGTGATCAATTTTCCCTGCGTTTTGTGTTTTAGAAAAAGCAATGTACAAAGCCAACGTTGTCTTTGAGGCAAAAGGGAACGGCATTGTTTTTACCTCCTCTTAATGAACTTTGTGTGGCAGTTGTTTGCAGACTTCAAGGTCGAATTCGTAGAATGGCTGCACATTTTTTGTAAACATGTTTACATGCAGACATGTGTCAATACAGTAAATGTGTACAGGCTCAGAGAGGCCATACCGGTTAACTGTGTTGTTTTTTCTGATAGTTTTAGCACCTTATATGCACACGAGTCTGTCTGTGCAAACGTCTGTGTGGCCAGGCGCTCATGCACCTGCAAAAAACTATAGTTTCACAACCCCATAATAATGCTTCTGCTCACAATGAGCATCTGTTTGTAATCGTGGGCCACAAGTGTTCAAAAAAAGAAAAGAAAGAAATAAGGGCAATGAAAGCAAAAAAGAGAAGAATGCTTGAGCAGCAGTGGTATTAAATATGAATTAATGGAATGAAGCCTAGACAGGGCTGTAGCGACGAAAAAAACATTAATGAAATTTATGTTACTGGCACGTAGGTACATTTGGACTTAGTATCCTTTAATTAGAAGTGAGATATTAGCATTTCATAGGGATTTACACAGGGAAGACACTGCCACAGACAGGAGCACTTTCATTCCGCTCTGTTCTGCATGTAATGAGCGGTGTCATTAGTTGATGGAGAGGATTCTGCCCCCGACTCTACCTTGAAAGGCACGTCATTTACATACTTCTTAGGAATACGGCCTATAATGGATTCCTCACTGAATAAAATAAAATAGCACTTCTTTAAAATTTCGAGAGTAATGTGCACAGGCTCTGATTCGTTTGTTGGTGCGGTTTGGCTAAGTCAATCGAGATGAAGTCCTGGGGGGTTGGTGAGGAGAGATTGACTTATGTCTGAGAGTTAAGACCTCAGATTTTGCTCTGGGAATGGAGAAGTGCGTCATAAATTCGGAATGAGATCAATAATGTGGTGACATGAAAGTCTTAAAGCTACGGATCAAAAACAGGGGGAACGTATGACACAAACTATGTTTGTGTGATCCATCGAGTCCGGGTTTGATGGTTTTTGTGGGATGATTTGTGTTGCAATGCTGTCATTTCTGATGCAGTTGGCAATAGTTAAATGTCATTATTCATGATAATTCGACTGGAAAGTGGAGGTGTTTTCCTTCCCCTTTCAAATGTAAGTTTATAAGCCCTCAGATGTCATCCCTCCCCCATCTGTCTCACGTATTATTTTCACTTTTACCCCCCTCTTCCACCCATCGGATCAGCGGTGAAGTGATTTTGTATTTTATTGATGAGCTCCAAAGTGGCAAGTGTAGGAAATGGTACCTTTGATCAAAGCGTCTCTAGGAAATGAAACTTGAGGGTATGAAGTCCACCAGGTGAGACGCATCCAGCCTCTGTAAGCCCCTCCCTCATCACGTTTGAGTGAGACAAGAACCCTCTCCCCATCTTCCTGCCCCCCGAAAACACATATTTGTTTTGGCTGTTTTCACTTCAAGTTACATGAGCGCCGATTACAGCTTTTCATTAGCGAAAATTGGGTATTTGTTTTAAACTTTAACCAATCACTTTGATATGCTAATTACGCTGTAATTTAATTTGAGTCCCGTAATGATGATGCCGTTATTATGGACATAAATGATGCAGTTAAGCAGAGAGTAATCTCATTTGCATACTGTACATGCCAGTAAATTAAAGCCTTTCCTGCTTGGCTTCAACTTTAATTTTCCACTTCTTTTCACACAGCCTCTCTCCCAGCCCTCCATCTAATAACAGGCCTTTGCTTGTTTGATGTGGAGAGCCGCTGTTACGCTCCGAGTCTAGTCATAATATGTAATACATAAAGGGGGCTCGTTAGCACACTGAGTGTGCCTCTAAGATGCTGCCATTAATAGGAAGAGGTGGGTCTCACTTCGGGCTTTTTTTCGCAGATACTTGCGCTCACCCCCCCCATTCTTTTTTCCTGCCCGTCTTTTTGTATTTCCACTTTTTGTCACCTCAGAAAAGAAAAGAAAAAACATTAAAGAACTGAAGGTTAGCCGTTCTGTGGCAGGCACCGTTGTTTTGATCATGGAGAAGACTGATTGCTTAAAAGGGCGATTTGTGTGCCCGTGCATGATTTATGGTCATGGGATGAGCAGGGTGCACGTGTTTATTAAATCCCTTTTTACCCTATCACGTTTATGTTGACGGCTCCTTAATGCACTCGCGGTAAATCCTACAGTGTCACCGTCTTAATTCTCATAATTGATTTTTCTCTGTTATTTATGTATATTTTTATGTTTAGATAGATACAAGATCTATCTATCTATCTATCTGTCGTCTGTCTGTCTGTCTGTCTGTCTGTCTGTCTGTCTGTCTGTCTGTCTGTCTGTCTGTCTATCTGTCTATCTATCGTCTGTCTGTCTGTCTATCTGTCTATCTGTCTATCTATCGTCTGTCTGTCTGTCTGTCTGTCTGTCTGTCTGTCTATCTGTCTATCTATCTATCTAAATTTGTTTGAATGGGTTAATGGTTTTATAGGTTGTTTTGAGTCTCAGGGTTAGTTGATATATAGCCTTGTTGTAAAACTAACAAAACAAATTAATAAAGTGATAAGTAAAACACTTTTCCCTGCAAAAAAATATTTTATGAATGTGCTTCCTTTTTGTAATTTAAGAAAGATTGCCCGAAAGTCTGTCTCTCTCTCTTTCACTGGGTGGAGGGGATATTTTATGGACTTAATGCTGACAATACAATTGCCCTTCAGCGCGAATGCTTTTCCATTTTGTACCATAAAGAATATTATTTTCCTGCCAGCCAATTTTCTCCGTTAGTCCCTAATTGGCTCCATAAATCTGGTGGCGTGGAGGGTGAGGAATGTTTCGGTGTCGCAGAGTATAATCCTCACCCTTATTTACCAATTCATTAAGATTCATTGATGCAGGATAGGGTGAGAGGAAATGACAGCATAAATCAGGGTTCCAACATAATGACCCTAATCAGCTGGGAATTGCAGAAAATGGCATGATGAACTATGTCCTTGCGTTAGTGCCCACTGTACGTTGTCATTGCGCTTGCTTTATGGGTGGGACGCATCTCCCTGACACGGACTGTATTTAACACAAAAAAAGAGTTGTTAAAAAGCCGATTCCATTAAAGCGCTCGTCGGTTTCACGCGAGGTCTTTTGCCGTTTACCCCCAGCATGCCCTTTACCTTTGGTTTAACTGCTTAATGGAAGACGGGGCACTCAACCCTTTCTTTTTTTTAACCCTTTCAGTATACTGAATTAATATGCTTCATCTTAATACGCAAACCTCTATAGGAAGAGGTGCATGACACCAATATGGCAGAACGGATGCCATTTGTCTGCTCGTTTTTCAACATGCATTTTCTAGTAAACATTCAGAAAGATATTTCACTTCTGAGCACTTCAAGTCTTCAATTTGGCTCCGGCACCTCACAGCTGTGCAATATCCCTTTCTCGATATTGGCTAAGTATGCAGGATGGAAAGTATACCAAACGATGTTGTGGTTTGAAGTCTGTGGTGAAGAATCGTTGTAGTTGTATAAAACTATAGAGAGGTCATGTGATTCCTAAATGCTGCAAAGTAGTCTTTCGGGGTTCCCCTATGGTTTTTGCTTTAGTTCACAAGACGCAAGCTGTGACGTCAAATGTTTTTGTGCAGAAATTAGGTTTGGTGCATGCAAGCTCTGAAAATTTCTGAGATAATACAGCATGTTTATACCCAATAAAGCCAAACGACTAGTCGATCAGCATGATTTATGCTTATTGTGTATTCTGTAATCAGCGCAGTAAGCGTAAAAAAGTGTTTATAGAGTGATTGTGTGAACATTTTCTTGTCATGTATTGACAAATCAGAGGGTAATTATGGTTGTTATTAGATCGTTTGATGATAATTTCTCATGTAAAAACATAACAAACTGCAACATAGACCTGAGCTCTCATTTGCACAATCACAGATGACCAGTTCTGCGTAGAACTTGCTTATCTCAAATGAACTTTTGTTTTCTTTCTCCCTTATGTTTGAGTGTTTCTTCAACTTCAAGCACTTTTATGTCCCGGGGTGTTTTTTTTTCTTTTCTTTTTTTGTTTTTTTTTACAATAAGGTCACAGTAAACTATTTTAAACTTTTATGCATGCCTTATTTTTGTTTATTTCATTTAATTTGCTGCTTTTCTGATACCTTTTTAGACTTTTTTTCATTGTTATAAATTTTTCCCTTAATTTTGTAGTTTTGCCAAATTATGCAAAAATTGCGTAATGTTTGAATGTGTTGAGTGTTTCTTCAACTTCAAGCACTTTTATGTCCCAGGGGTCGGTTTAAATTTTTTTTTTTTTTTTTTACAATAAGGTCACAGTAAACAATTTTATAACATTTTATGCATGCCTTTATTTATTTTTATTTATTTAATTTATTTTTGCTGCTTTTCAGATGCCTTTTTAGACTTTTTTCATTGTTATAAATTTTCCCCTTAATTTTGTAGTTTTGCCAAATTATGCAACATTTTTGAAAATATTAATTAATTGGGTGTTTTTTTCGATTCATAATAATGATTCATATCCATTACAGAATGCTGCCAAAACGCTATACATCGTTTAAAATGTGATAGAAATGACAACAACAAAAAAAATCAGGTTTGTTTAGACAAAATGATGTATTTTATTTACTTTTTAATAAATTGTATATCATATCAAGCATTTAAATGATGCTTTGTCAATCACATATATTTGCCATCATTTTTTAGCAAGCAATATGATGTTCATATGCTACTGGGCCTGCAAATTGGATAGTGAGTATTCAGGTTGCTCTGCTTGGCTGTAGTTATGTTGTTGCCTTTTTCCATTAATGCCAATTGACACTATGGCAGTGCAACTGGGTAATTTACCCCCAAGATAATGTTTCTAATAATACAGGCCCTCTCATGGTTTAGATTGGAAATATTAATTAGACAAAGTTCGTGGAGGCTAAACTCCCCGTCCCACAAATACGCGGTTGACACATTTCCTCTGAGCAAAAGTCCGCGTTCGCTCCACCCACGGGACTGCTCGTTGCACGAATTTCAAGTAACAATGATTAAAAATATATGACACACTTTTAAATAATATTAAAACAATATGCACTTTGGCCAGTCCCAGAGGATGCGGGAGATTGAATGCCTTGTTTTCTTTGCCGAGTGCGTGCGGGTGTTTGACAGTTGTAATTTGTCGGTTGTGCTGTGGGGCCTTTTGAGTGAAGGCCTGCTTCCCCACGGCTCGATGCCTCACATGCGCACGGTGAGACCCGGCTCACGGTTACTGAATCTTCGCTGCCGTGCTAATCATCACAAGCTGTCTGTGAACGAATCCTTCAATGTCCTTGAAGGAGAGTCGCTCAGGAGTTTGTCGTAAACCGCTCATGACTGTAGTTCCACATCCCAAAATTGGCCTTTCTATCCTGGTAGCGGCTGCATTAAAACTCATTAGACTTTTTCTTATTTACTTTGGTCTCTATTGGCTGTTTCGCTAAAAATACCGTGGCCTGCCTTACTTTTGTGCGTTCCATCATAGTCTTGGCACAGCAGGGCCTTAAACGCAGCACAGACTTTGTCGTAAATTCATTGAGGAGACAAACTGTTTTGTGTACCTCTTGAAATTATACATCTATTTAGCCTCTCCTCTGGAGTTGTCTTCTGGTTGAAGGCATCCTGATTGTTCATTTCTTGTTCATTTCTCAAGCTTGTAGTGTGATAATGGGTTCATATTTATTTGAATCATTGTGCGCAGCACTACAGAGTGCCGGCACCGGCTTGCGGTGATGGTCTGGTGAAATGTTTCAATCTGGATTTCACGCGCAAGGATCTTATTACGTTTCTCTCGATGTGTAATAAATATGTGTTTAGACCCCTGTATCACTCGTTTTTGTAGCTCTTCAGAGTGGGGATAAATCGATTTGGAGAGTTAAATGAAATGAATGTGAGAGAGGTTGGACTGAGAAGACAGGAAGTTGAAAAAGCAACAATTCAGAAAGGTTAAAAAGGATTTTTTCAATACTTAAAAGAGCACTCTGCACATCTACTCACCCACTTGGTGGTTAAATTAATTCAATTATTAATACACACTATTATTACAATTTAAACTAACTTTTAATATATTTTAACCATTTGGGGTCTGAGGTGTTTTTTGGGCCCTGGGGGTATTTTGACATGCCCTGACATTTGTGCTTATTTCAGTTACTTATAACGTTTTTCAGCTTTAAAGTCATATTACACGAACTGCTACAATAATATTATTTATTCCTGTGATGGCAAAACTAATGATCCTTCAGAAATCCATTCTTATATGCTGATTTGGTACTCAAGTAACATTTCTTATTATTATCAATGTTGAAAGCAGTTGTGCTGTTTAATATTTTTGTGGAAACCAGGATATTTTTTCAGGATTATTTGAAGAATAGAAAGTTCAAAAGATGTTTTTGCATCAAAGTCTTTACTGTCACTTTTGACTTTCAGTTTAATGCATTCTTGCTGAATAAAAGTATTGATTATTTGAAATGTATTATATTATGCACCTATTCTTATAGATATAATGAAGCATATCCAAGCTTCTGTTTTCAAGGAAAGAGATTTGTGCAGTCAACAACAGCACCATAAAAAGGGTCCATATGACTCCACTGTTATATTCCAATTCTTCTGAAGCCATGCATTTTGATTTATTTGTGGGTAAGTAATTTTTAGTTTAACTATCCCTTTAAGAGAATACTTGTTTATGTATTCACCACCTATCAAATACTTGTTTTTTACAGACTTAGTCAATACCATTGTGAATGTTTACAGTACAATCAAACTCGACGCTTTGTCATTGTAAATAGACAAGAACCCACAGCCATAATTGATATTTTCCGAGCACTAGTTACTGAGTAATTGACTGTGGTAATGTTTAACTGGTTTTACAAGTTCCTTGCTGCTGTTTTCGTGGATGCAATAAGGATGATGCTGCGTGTCTGTTTGTTCCGCAGTCCGAGCCGGACATATAGGAGGAACGTAAGGTCCGTGAGACCCCACCCTGTTGAGTGACACATTCCCAACCCCCATCTAGTTCGCATTCACATTGGCCATTAGCAGCTGTAGCCCACCCGTCCTAATGCTTCTTTAAATGTCAGGAGAACGACTGTTTGTTTGTCTTGAGTTTCTCCTCCAACTGTTTATTCAAGACAGGCTGCATTTGCATTGACCTTGCTATCCATACATGCTTGTCCGCCCTCTTCCATTCTTTTCGTCCCCTCGCACACTCTTTCTCTGAAGAATGTTTACATTTCGGCTCGCCCTCTGGGTAACCTATGGGATCTGTTGATCATTCCACCTGGTTAATGTTAAATTGCTCTTTGCGAGAAGATGTTTGTTCATAAACAGAAAGAAAAGGCCCTGTTCTCCTTCTTGTTTACCGTAGTCATGGCAGCAATCAGTTATTAAACAAATAGCGAGCTTTGTTTGTAGGAGCTGCCGGACCGGCATTAGCCCTACAAGGTCTGGAAGCAAACTGAAGAAAGCACAAAAGAAAAGACGAAACCCGTCTGTCCAAACGTGGTGGGGTTTTGTTCTCAGAATGCTGCCACAGTAGTGTCGAGATATGTTTCTGGCCTGGAGAGGCCCGCTGAGATTAGAGGGGCTGTTTGGTCTCGCGGTGAGATCTCCTTTTGGCAGAATGTCATTGCTGCTGTCATTTCCTCTTTGAGAGGGTGACGAGCAATTTTTTTTTTACGAGGGCGAGTTGCTAGCCCTGATTGTGCCAACACGTGTGAATGATGCAAAGTTGCGCCTTGAGACGGAAGACCCAAACCAAAGGTAACACAATGCTTGATATCTAGCATAGATATGTTATAGACAGACTTTTGAGGAGTCTTGATCGTGGTCATAAGTAAACTTGCATTACCCTTTAGGGCTGGGTGGTATGACCCCCAATAATTTTTTTCTTAAATCCCCAGAGATTTTTAAATTTTCCCCTAGGATTTATTTACTTATATATATATATATATATATATATATATATATATACATACATACATACATACATATATATATATATATATATATATATATATATATATATATATACATATATACATATATATATATATATATATATATATATATATATATACATACACTCACCTAAAGGATTATTAGGAACACCTGTTCAATTTCTCATTAATGCAATTATCTAATCAACCAATCACATGGCAGTTGCTTCAATGCATTTAGGGGTGTGGTCCTGGTCAAGACAATCTCCTGAACTCCAAACTGAATGTCAGAATGGGAAAGAAAGGTGATTTAAGCAATTTTGAGCGTGGCATGGTTGTTGGTGCCAGACGGGCCGGTCTGAGTATTTCACAATCTGCTCAGTTACTGGGATTTTCACGCACAACCATTTCTAGAGTTTACAAAGAATGGTGTGAAAAGGGAAAAACATCCAGTATGCGGCAGTCCTGTGGGCGAAAATGCCTTGTTGATGCTAGAGGTCAGAGGAGAATGGGCCGACTGATTCAAGCTGATAGAAGAGCAACTTTGACTGAAATAACCACTCGTTACAACCGAGGTATGCAGCAAAGCATTTGTGAAGCCACAACACGCACAACCTTGAGGCGGATGGGCTACAACAGCAGAAGACCCCACCGGGTACCACTCATCTCCACTACAAATAGGAAAAAGAGGCTACAATTTGCACGAGCTCACCAAAATTGGACAGTTGAAGACTGGAAAAATGTTGCCTGGTCTGATGAGTCTCGATTTCTGTTGAGACATTCAGATGGTAGAGTCAGAATTTGGCGTAAACAGAATGAGAACATGGATCCATCATGCCTTGTTACCACTGTGCAGGCTGGTGGTGGTGGTGTAATGGTGTGGGGGATGTTTTCTTGGCACACTTTAGGCCCCTTAGTGCCAATTGGGCATCGTTTAAATGCCACGGCCTACCTGAGCATTGTTTCTGACCATGTCCATCCCTTTATGACCACCATGTACCCATCCTCTGATGGCTACTTCCAGCAGGATAATGCACCATGTCACAAAGCTCGAATCATTTCAAATTGGTTTCTTGAACATGACAATGAGTTCACTGTACTAAAATGGCCCCCACAGTCACCAGATCTCAACCCAATAGAGCATCTTTGGGATGTGGTGGAACGGGAGCTTCGTGCCCTGGATGTGCATCCCACAAATCTCCATCAACTGCAAGATGCTATCCTATCAATATGGGTCAACATTTCTAAAGAATGCTTTCAGCACCTTGTTGAATCAATGCCACGTAGAATTAAGGCAGTTCTGAAGGCGAAAGGGGGTCAAACACAGTATTAGTATGGTGTTCCTAATAATCCTTTAGGTGAGTGTGTATATATATATATATATATATATATATATATATCTCTTAAAATACATTTTTGAAATAAAATAATATATATAATAGATTTACTTTATTTTTAAAATGTATTAAAAAAAAAAAAAAAATATATATATATATATATATTATTTTTAAAATGTATTTAAGACTTTAAGAATTGTTTAGTATTTTATATTTTTTATTTATTGTTTTGTTTTGTCCAAATAGTATTATAGTCCATTCATTGATTATTTACCACATGAAAATCAATCATCAAAAATCATATCTTATCAATATTGGCCAGAATATTTATATCAGTACATCTCTAAAGAAATAAATGAATAAAGTTCCAAATAATACTTCATGGTTTTGTAATATATAAATTATTTTGGGGTTGAATTTCATGCAAAACTATATTGCCATATAAACTTTTACTGTGGTATAAAAATGTCACATACTGTACTGTAATATTAGGTCATAATTTTGCTTATACCACCCATCCCTAGCCAAAATACAACTGTCTGTGTTACTCATCAGGAATCCTTGAGAAAAAGGAGAAAAGACAAACCTCAAGATGCTCTCACACCTTTTCAGTCATACAGATCATTGTGTTGTCTAGACAAGCAACAACGTTGAACCTAAACAACAGTGTGATCATGGGGTTTTGTCGTCCTTATTGTGACTACTTATCTGAAGTGTAAGAATGTTGTGCTTTTGTTGAGCGCTTGTGTAAACAGGGGTGGTGTGAGAACACAGACTTGTAAGAGCAGGTGGGCTTTCATAACTTACCGGAATGACAGCATCTTTTTAACGTTGATGATGTCTGCTTTCCGGCCTGGTGCACGGCACACACAAACAAACTCTTGGCATAAACACGCTCACAGTCAAATCCTGGGAAATAATAAATAAGGGAGAAAGGTCTTGATATTCTGTATTTGCTTATGCTTTTATGTAGGCCAGGTGTGGTGCGCACATGATTTGATGCGTGCTCGCAATATCAGATGACCCGAACAAAACGTCAACATACACAAATTCTGACCTTGTTGTATTATCCGTTGTTTGTTCCAAACACTTGTTGTATTTAGCAAGCAAGCGTTTTGTGGGGAAAAGGCACAGACATCTGATGATGGAGGTTTTTTTGGTAAATGCCTGGTGGCAGGGGCTTAATCTCAGGGAATTTCCATTATTTTGAAGTTTTTGCCTTAAGTCTTTGTTTTCTTTTTATTTAAAGCCACGATAAACACTGTAAACAAACACATCTGTTTCTTGTGAACTCTTGCTGGTCATATACAGTACCTGTCAAAGGTTTGGAAACATTAAGGTTTTTAATTGTTTTTGCAAATGCATTTATTTGATCAAATAATATTTCACAGTATTACTGTTTTTACTGTATTTTTGATCAAATAAATGCAGCCTTGGTGAGATTATGAGACTCCTTTCAAAAACATTAAGAAACCTTAATGTTTCCGAACTTTTGACCGGTGGTGTCTGTTATTCATGTTTATGTTGCATGCCTTTTTTGTACCAAATGCAAGAAAATCACAAGCAAAGAACTGCACTTTTGTTATCAAAGTGGGGCGAAATCCAAAGCTGGAATCATAATGATGAGACACTAAAACAATAGCTTAATTCATAAAGCCGTTGACATTATTAATGCCCTTCCACAAGATTATTTTTTTCCTCCATCTATTTGATATTTGTGATGGATAACAGGCATTTTCTTTCATCCTTTTTTTTTTTGATCGCGATATTGCAGCTTTTGAATTATTCCATGGCGAAATTTAATGAGAAACTAGATTTATGGGTTTCATTTGTTTGTCAATTCCGAAATTAATTGGGTGTTAATTTTAGCTAGCCCTCTTCAGACGTGGAATTGGGCGCGTGTACATTACTTTGCATTCGTTTCAGCTTCACGTCTTTATTGTGGGTCACTAGTTTCGCATACATTAAAATAGCCCCCCGGCGCATTCTCATGATTACTTTTAGAGATGCCACGCATTCGCAAATTTACGCCCTTCCTTTATAATTATGAAAATTTAGTACGGAATGACAGTGCATGCATAATAGCCATTATCACCCTCTTTTATGGAACACAATGAAAAAAGGAGAGAGAACAAATGAGACAGTAAAACGTAAAAGAGACAGAAAGGGAGAGAAGCTTCAGCTTGTTTGTGGGAGTACCAGGTACTCAGTCCGTTTATCTCTAATTGAAAGGATGATTTTGAGCATGGAGCAGTTTAGTTACACATGTAAATTATTTACATAGTCTACTCAGGGTGTTTTTTGAGGTAAAATTAAAATATGTGATGAAAGGGGTTAGGAAGAGGACAGGGCTCCCGTGGTCATGGAAAACCTGGAAATATCAGGTTTATTCAATTGTGAATTGCAGGCTTTAAAAAAAATCTAAACTACCTCTTTCCATTTATTATATGGCAAAAGTGCATTGTGGGTAACTGCTACTGAATGTATATTTTTTTAACTTAAGTAATTAAGTGAAAAAGAAAAAAACGTACAGATGTTGTTACTATTTTTGTTTTAGTTATTGATGTAGTTCAGTATGTGTGTGTGTGTGTATATATTATATTATATTATATTATATATTTTTTTTTAATATATACATATACACACACACACACCACGGTCAGGCATAACATTATGACCACCTTCCTAATATTGTGTTGGTCCCCACTTTGCTGCCAAAACAGCCCTGACCCACCGAGGCATGGACTCCACTAGACCCCTGAAGGTGTGCTGTGGTATCTGGCACCAAGATGTTAGCAGCAGATCCTTTAAGTCCTGTAAGTTGCGAGGTGGGGCCTCCATGGATCTGACTTGTTTTTTTCAGCACATCCCACAGATGCTCGATTGGATTGAGATGTTTGGCCTCATGTTTGGAGGCCAAGTCAACACCTCAAACTTCTTGTTGCGCTCCTCAAACCATTCCTGAAGCATTTTTGCTTTGTGGCAGGGCGCATTATCCTGCTGAAAGAGGCCACAGTCACCAGGGAATACCGTTTCCATGAAAGGGTGTACATGGTCTGCAACAATGCTTAGGTAGATGGTACATGTCAAAGTAACATCCACATGGATGGCAGGACCCAAGGTTTCCCAGCAGAACATTGCCCAAAGCATCACACTGCCTCTGCCGGCTTGCCTTCTTCCCATACCTTTATTTATTTAGCGCTTTTTACAATGCTGATTGTTTCAAAGCAGCTTCACAGTGTTAACAGGAAAATAATGCAACAGAATTTGATTCGGCTGTACAGCCGTTCTGGAGAAAACGTTGATTTTATCCAGCTCATTTCAATTATCATATAGTGACCATGCGGGCAGATGAGTAATTTAGTTGAACATTTATTTGAATATTTAGTTTAAAATTCTAGTGTCCCCAACTGAGCAAGCCAAGCCAAAGGTGATAGTGCCAGCTTGCCTTCTTCCCATTGTGCCGGCTTGCCTTCTTCCCATAGTGCATCCTGGTGCCATGTGTTCCCCACACACACCCGGCCATCCACGTGATGTAAAAGAAAACGTGATTCATCAGACCAGGCCTCCTTCTTCCATTGCTCCGTGGTCCAGTTCTGATGCTCAAACGCTTTCGGCGGTGGACAGGGGTCAGCATGGTCACCCTGACTGGTCTGCGGCTATGTAGCCCCATACGCAACAAACTGCCATGCACTGTGTATTCTGACACCTTTCTATCAGAACCAGCATTAACTTGAGCAATTTGAGCTACAGTAGCTCGTCTGTTTGATCGGACCACACGGGCCAGCCTTCGCTGCCCATGTACATCAATGAGCCTTGGCCACCCATGACCCTGTCGCCGGTTCACCACTGTTCCTTTCTTGGACCACTTTTGATAGATACTGACCACTGCAGACCGGGAACACCCCACAAGAGCTGCAGTTAGATTGTAGTCTACCCATCACAATTTGGCCCTTGTCAAACTCTCTCAAATCCTTTTGCCCATTTTTCCTGCTTCTAACACATCAACTTTGAGGACAAAATGTTCACTTGCTGCCTAATCAAAATTAAAATGTTACTATTATTTTACATATTTTTTGTCTAATGCCACATATTCTGTACCAAAATATGTATACTGTACCAAAATGTACTATATATATTATACAGTGCATCCGGAAAGTATTCACAGCGCTTCACTTTTTCCACATTTTGTTATGTTACAGCCTTATTCCAAAATAGATTAAATTCATAATTTTTTTCCTCAGTTCTACAAACAATATCCCATAATGACAACGTGAAAGAAGTTTGTTTGAAATCTTTGCAAATGTATTAAATGTATTAAATCACATGTACATAAGTATTCACAGCCTTTGCCATGACACTCAAAATTGAGCTCAGGTGCATCCTGTTTCCACTGATCATCCTTGAGATGTCTCTACAACTTGATTGGAGTCTACCTGTGGTAAATTCAGTTGATTGGACATGATTTGGAAAGGCACACACCTGTCTATATAAGGTCCCACAGTTAACAATGGATGTCAGAGCACAAACCAAGCCATGAAGTCCAAGGAATTGTCTGTAGACCTCCGAGACAGGATTGTACCGAGGCACAGATCTGGGGAAGAGTACAGAATAATTTCTGCAGCATTGAAGGTCCCATTGAGCACAGTGGCCTCCATCATCCGTAAATGGAAGAAGTTTGGAACCACCAGGACTCTTCCTAAAGCTGGCCGCCTGGCCAAACTGAGCAATTGAGGGAGAAGAGCTTTAGTCAGGGAGGTGACCAAGACCCTGATGGTCACTAGCGTTTCTCTGTAGAGAGAGGAGAACCTTCCAGAAGAACAACCATCTCTGCAGCACTCCACCAGTCAGGCCTGTATGGTAGAGTGGCCAGACGGCACATGACAGCCCGCCTAGAGTTGGCCAAAAGGCACCTGAAGGACTCTCAGACCATGAGAAACAAAATTCCCTGGTCTGATGAAACAAAGATTGAACTCTTTGGCCTGAATGGCAAGCGTCATGTCTAAAGGAAACCAGGCACCGCTCATCACCTGGCCAATACCATCCCTACAGTGAAGCATGGTGGTGGCAGCATCATGCTGTGGGGATGTTTTTCAGCGGCAGGAACTGGGAGACTAGTCAGGATCGAGGGAAAGATGAATGCAGCAATGTACAGAGACATCCTTGATGAAAACCTGCTCCAGAGAGCTCTGGACCTCAGACTGGGGTGAAGGTTCATCTTCCAACAGGACAATGACCCTAAGCACACCGCCAAGATAACAAAGGAGTGGCTACGGGACAACTCTGTGAATGTCCTTGAGTGGCCCAGCCAGAGCCCAGACTTTAACCTGATTGAACATCTCTGGAGAGATCTGAAAATGGCTGTGCACCGACGCTCCCCATCCAACCTGATGGAGCTTGAGAGGTCCTGCAAAGAAGAATGGGAGAAACTGCCCAAAAATAGGTGTGCCAAGCTTGTAGCATCATACTCAAAAAGACTTGAGGCTGTAATTGGTGCCAAAGGTGCTTTAACAAAGTATTGAGCAAAGGCTGTGAATACTTATGTACATGTGATTTTTTTTGTTTTTTTATTTTTAATAAATTTGCAAAGACTTTAAACAAACTTCTTTCACGTTGTCATTATGGGGTATTGTTTGTAGAATTAAGGAAAAAAATAATGAATTTAATTAATTTTTAATCCATTTAATCCATCCATTAATAACAAAATTAATTTATTACCATTATTATACTTTTTTTTTTTTTTGTCTAATAGTTGATGTGGTCCAATTCGTCCCAGTCTTCTTGTTTACATCAAAAACATACAATAGAAGAGCCGCAGCCCTTCGGTGGTCCAGATGGGTCAGTCCCCAATGTTTTTGCCTGCGTCTGTAACCGCCTCTCCCCTGCAAACCTGGCTGAACAATTATCAGGCGCCTTATTACTGTCTGAGAGGGGGCAGCATTATAAATTTGAATTCTTTTCAATTTTCACCTGCCTATGTGATTAGCACCCACTGCTTTAAGGGCATTCATTCTGCCTCATATCAATAATTAATAAGCCAAGTTAATTTACTTCTGCCCGACTTGGTCAGCTTCATTAAGATGGTCTGAAACAGGGCTACAAGGCACTTGCCAACGAGGGCTGCGATGAATGCAAAAGATATAAATCTAAGTGTCTATCTCAAGACGACATGGATAGATTGGGAAGTTGAAGGAGAAAAGGGGTCTTTTTAGTGTATTGCAGGGCTGGGCTGTTAGATGGGAAGCATTAGAAGAACAAAAAGTCTTTTTGTGAGTCTGAATAGGCATCATTAATGTGTAATGTATTATTGGAAATACTTTGGAAGTACATCAGAATATTTTCAGGTTTGTTTATTTGTGTGCGGGCCCAGGACCGCAGCGTTAACTCAACACCCAGGATGCGAACGTTTGCTGAGAAGTTTTGATTTTTGAGATTTGTAATCCGACAGACTCCCCTGCCCTGTTTCCCATTAAAAAGCCATCGGGCTGTGGTTCTTCTGGGAGCAATGCGAGTAAATATATCCATTTCACTTGAACAAGTTTTGTTTGTGAGCGAGTGTGTTTTCTTGGGCCTGTCTGCTGAGACGTGACCGAGGTTGGGTTCCCATTCCATTTTGCTTTTTGCTGTTTCTTCATTCTTTCAGGCCCAGCAGAAGTATGGAAAACAAACAGAATATGATTGTTAGCTTCTTTTAAGGGAAAGATGGGAAAGGTGAAATTGAGCGGGACAAAAGGAAATTGACGTTTGCATGGAATTGTTTTAAAATGTTTTTTTTGTTTGTTTGTTTTAACACTCTTTTTGCATCTCTGCTGCAGGTTTTTAAGTCATGATGCAAGAGTCGGGGACAGAGGCGACAAACGGAACAGCCAATCAGAACGGCGCCCCACCTTGTGTGGAGGGACACAGAGAAGTTCGATCCAAGAGCGCCACACCTTCCTCTGACATCACAGCATCTGACCTCGTGAACTTCCAGCAACAGCAGGTCTTTCTTTCTTTTCCTCCTTTTTTTTTCATTCATTCCTTTTATCGTCCATTAATTCATTCACCTTTTTTTATTTTTTTCCCCTTTATTCATTACTTCCATCTTTTGTTCATTCGTTCGTTACTTTGTTCCTCCCTTCCTTCTTGTATTTCTTCCTTTCTTCATTCCTTCCATCCTTTATTAGTTTGTTCATTCCTACCTACGTTCCTACCTTTCTTTCTTTCATTCTTGCACCTGTCTGTTATTAACGCATGTCAACAGCATCCTTCTCTCCCCTCTTTAAGTGCTTGTAAATATTTAATCGTTGCACCCCCTCCAACCAGAGTACATAAACACATTATTATGATTATTTATGTATATTGAGAGCGGTTTGAATTTTTAAACGCACTAAGTGCTCTTTCTGTGATTTGTGTTTTTGGTTGCCAATGTGTTTATGCCGGCAACTCTGCATCTGCATTCAGGTAAAATATTTATCAGGCGTGTTGCAACAGACAAATGCATAGGTGCAATGGAATTTACGGACAGTCATGTCACATACACGACTGTCCGTAAATTCCATTGCACCTGTGTCCATCGAGGTGCCACAGATTTCACCTGTCGCATTGTAAACACCCCTAACACTCAGGTGGAAATTTTAGAGAGCTTCTATTCAAAGCACCGGAGCGCGGAGTGTTGCAGCCGTTTTTATTATATACTTAGAGCGGCCAAAACATCCTCACTCAGACTAAAATAAACAGACAAGCTCTTTCTGTCTGTCACACGACAGCATGTTGAGCCGGCCAGCATTGAAAAGATCAGCCAGTCGTGTGTTATCTGCACCCCACGGCATGATGGGAGATGTTGTCACGGGTTGTTTGGTGGGGATGTGGAGCTTCTGAAGTAACTGTCTGTCAGAGTAACATAGCTGTCGTTGAACTGAGGAGAGCAATGCATTAGCTTTAATGCCAAACAGGACAGGTCTGCATGACGGCTGTTTTGAAAGCAGCGAACAACCAAAAACTCATTTGTTTTGGTCTTATTTCATACATAGGATATTGATTTTGTATTGTGTTTAATTTAGTAATATGTCGGTTGCAAATTGGGAATTATTCTTTTGGATAACATAAACTCATTTGACATTTTGATTTTCCCTTCAGTCTTCTAGAGATCAATCTGTAACTAGAGTATATCGGCATCAATCAATAATTTAAAGCATCTGTGATTGGCTCTCGCTTTCGCCTTCCCCTGTCCTTTGAATTGCTTCAGTCTGTCGTGTGCTTCTCGGACTTAGCGTGATGTTGTCAGTTCGAAAATCACAGGCATACTGAATTCATTACCGCAGTCGTCACACAAAACCATGGATAAGATTTCAATAACTGCAGGCCACAGTTGAGTAAACAGTTGCACTGAAACTTAATTCCTGTTGACTTTGCCTTCATTCTGTGCCAGGGGCTCAATCTGATTCACTCGGCTGAGACAACAGGGGTTACTACTCTGACGAATGCAAGGAAATAGAGAGAGAAAGAAGGAAGAGGAGATGGAGAGAGCGCTTGACCGAGTCAGGGATGTGCACTTGACATTGAGAAAAAAAAAAAAAAAAAAATGTTTTAACATTTACTTCGTAGTGTTACTGTGACTTTGATGAATGAAGGAACTTTTGCTTAACTGCATTTTTTCAGTAACATACCAGTAGGTCAGCTGTTTTCAGAATAGTCTAGTTTAAAACTACCATTAAAACCTAGTTTTTCCAACAAGTAGTCACATTTCGCATCTTCTAATTTATAGAAAAATATTTTGTTTAACGCTGCTTTATCACTATTTTGGAGTTGCTTATATTCTAGTTTTCGGTTACACGTAATTTTACAGTGTCCTTGTTACATGTTACATGTAGTTACTGTAATAATAACTATAAATTATGCATAATTACATGCAACTAACCCTAAACCAAACCCCTAACCCTAACCCTATAGTAAGTGCATGTAGTTAATTATTATTACTCAGTACTTAAATGTATAATTACACTTACACGGACACCTCAAAATAAAGTGTAACCTAGTTTTCTTTTGTAGTCTTTAATAGAGGTGTAACAATATATTGTGTCACAATATATCGCAATACAAAAATGCAACAATATGTATCATGGATAGTGACAATATGTAATGTGAATAGTAACTATGTGAGAAAGAAATTCAAGTTTACAGAGTTTTAGTGTCAGTACTACATGTTGAATATAATGTATAATATTGCAATGGGAGAATATTTGTGGGTCCTGATGCCAAATGTCTTATGTTGCCAGTAAAAAGTTTTTAAATTTTAAATGTATCTAGTCAATGACAGAGTGCAAGCATATTCGTCTAAAAGAATTCTGTGTTTTCAGCTTTAAAATCATGAATATTTTTATTCTGGTGTCACCATTGTCCTGTGCCTTGTGTTACCAGCACCAAGTCCAAGCCTATTTATTTCCACCCCCAACGTAATACCAAATTTGAATCAACAGTAAATTTTTTTGTTAACGTTTTACCATATGTCTTGGTGTATCACAATAATATTGTATCGTGAGTTCAGTATCTTGATATGTATCGAATCGTGACGTGAGGGTATCGTTACACCTCTAGTCTTTAATATAAATGTATCTGTTTAAGTTTAATGCCGTCACCCTAATCTTTAATTCATACACCATAATCATTTAATTAGTCGAAAAACACGTTTTTTAGCTAGAGAAATACTGCTGTGATTGAATTATAAAATCTGATTTATTTTTGGAAATATTATATATTACAAGGCAGCTCATAACAGAGCTAATATTGTTGTCTAAATGTCAAATATTATACTGTAAATAATATTTTGCTTATTTTTTAATCACCTTTGATCATTACTGGTTCTTTGTTTTTTCCCCTAAGAACAATGATTCAGTTATATGATAACTGACAGCTTTTTTTTTACAACACACCAGGCTCTTTGCTTGTGTTATGCACACAGTACATAAAGCGTAACCTTTTTAAACCTCCAAAAGCCCAGTTTCTCCTCTGACAAGCTGTAGAGTTTTATTAACTTTCAATTTATAAACTCCTACGACTCCTTAAATATGTGAAAAACAACAAACCTGGAGGCTGACATATCATCTATCCTGATTAGTCGACATAACTGTGAAAGACAGTGCTCATTAATAAAGACGAGGGATAAAATAATTGTAATCTGTTTGATCATCTCGACCTTGACAGGGGAATTTATCTTCTTGAACTAGTCAGATTTGGGGGGAAGTAGACCATAAGCTTCATTTAAACATCTCCATTAGGAAGTCAAATCCCCAGTGCTATTACCTTATATAAAAGAGATGTGTCCCTAAATGGGAGTTCTCTAGATAGAATAGAGCCTTTAGATTCAAATAAAGCCACCTCAAATGTCTTTCATCCTTGTACTAAAGAATTTAGGTCCACTCTTAAAATGGTTTATGCATATAATTCACCAAAATTAAAGGGACAGACCACCCCTGTCAGCATTTATGCAAAAGATTTCCATTATGGCACAAGCGCCATCTTCAATGAGCAATTCATTTCACTGCGGTCTGTGGTCGACAAGATCGGGGAAAAAAACATGTCTGTGGACATCCTTATGATGTAGTTGGGATGTGATTCCAGGAAAAGCAGTGAAGGAAATGTAATTGTGCATGTATCAAGATGCTGGTTTAAGGAAAATATCAAAAGAAATTAGGGCTGCAACAACTAGTCGATTAAAATCGATAATAATCGATAATGAAAATCATCGATAACGATTTTCATTATCAATTAGTCGGGTCTGCCCACTGTGCACGATAAGCTTCCACCAGTCGCGCCAAATTACAGCGCTGAATAACGCATTTTTATGGACAAAATGTGCATCTAGAAATAGTGGAGTGGAAACAGAGTGAGCTGATGCAGGAAAGGTACGTGATCCAAGTGCCCAAAACATGAGAATTGTTTATTTTAAGCTTCAAGCGAATGCATTAGCGTTTAACATAACCCTGTAATGCGCTTTGACAGATGTGTGTGTGCGTCTGCGTCCTCAGTGCAAAATGTTCATTTTACAGGTTATATCCACTGATCTATATAGAGAACAGTAGTTATATCCTTATCTGTAAATGTTACTAATTCACGCGAGTATTTCCATTTTGCATGAAAGCGCGTCCTGACAGTCATGTGTTAAACTTCACTGAACGAGCGCCGGTGCGGCGGGCGCACGCATGCACGTCAAACAGACAGGGAGACAATTCATTTTCAGCGCAAAAACACTCATTTAGCTGAAATATCTGCTGTTGGACGCTAAATTCAATTTTAAAAGTGAAATGTAATTCAAGTATTTTATGAGAGTAGTAACTGTAAAGGTATAACAGCGTGTAATTGAATATAAATGTAAGACGTTTCTACAGGATAAAGAAATGACAGTAACAGGTACTGTGTCCATAGAGAGTGTGTGTGTGTGTTCCTGCAGAACATTCCTCTTATCTGCTAACACTGAGTTTGTGTTTTTTTGTTTTTGTTTTTTTATTTAAACTCCTTTTGCTTAGTAACTTTTTTGGACATAATGTATAGCACAAACATACCCTTACGAAAATTAACCATGGTTTTATTATAGTAAAACCATGTTTTTATTATAATAAAACCATATTTTTGCCGTATTGATTACCATTTGTATAACCACATAAATACCATATAGTTAAACTATGGATTTGAAGCAAAACAATGGTTAATTTGTGGTTACCATTGAATAACTAAAATAACCCTGTTATTTATTTATTATTATTGTTTGTTTTGTTTATTGTAAAACCATGGTTAATTTATGTAATGGTAGATATATTCACTATGTATGTTTTCATAGCACTCAGCTGACACATTTGTTTGAAGGACAGCATTGGGCAGGATGTGGAATAGTGTGTTATGTCAATTAAAAAAAAAGGGCTTTTTATCCAATTAATTGAAAAAATTATCAGCCAACTAATCAATTATCAAAATAATCGTTAGTTGCAGCCCTAAAAGAAATTGTATAAAAACTATTAATTTAACATGTTTATTAAGCACAGTTAATTATATATGTATAAGTATAAGTATATATATATATATAAAATTATTCATGACAAAATGAATTGATCTTGACTGCAGTTAGACTTTTTTAAATCAATTGAGAGTCCTAATAAAAACCGATCATTATTTTATTATATTATATTATATTATATTTAGTGCTGTCAAACTATTAATCGCATCCAAATAAAAGTTTGTTTACATAATATATGCGTGTACTGTGTATAATTATTATGTATATTTGAATACACATACATACATTGTATATATATATAAGAAATATTTGCATGCATATACTGTATATAATATTTATATAATTTATATTATTTATAAATATAACACATTTTTCTTAAATATATACATGAATGTGTGTGTGTTTATAAATATAATAATAATAATAATAATAATTAAACACAGTACACACACATATATTATGTAAATAAACTTATTTTGTGCAGCAAAGAATGTGTTTTTGTACACATATTCTGTGTATGTGTTATGTAGTTTTTTTTTTTTTTTTTTTTTTTTTTTTTTTTTTTTTTTTTTTTTTTGCTGCATGTCAGCCATCGCTCACTGCAGCAGCGACTGCACCCACAGGAATTTCCCCATTCACAATACAAACATCCTTTCACAGCCACTCAACCAAGACAGCCATCTGATAGATCGCATCTCTCATGTGCTTCCCGAGAAATATGACACAATTGTGGCCCAAACTGGCATCATACTGACCTATATCTGATCTCACAAAATGTACAGTACCCTCGGTACAACTTAAAGCAAGAACGCCGTCAATTCCGAGCTGATTGCGTTCCGTCACAGGCTGTTATTTGGGGGCCTCTTCAAAAAGCGCACAAAGTCTTGTCTTACACTCAGCTAGGCAGAAAGAGAAGTTGTGGTTTTCAGCAACATCTTTTGATGAGGAAGTGAAGATGATCTTAAGAGATAAAGATTTAAAGAAAATAAAGCCAGCCTGCACTTGTGCAAGCGCAAAACATTTTTTGGTGTTTTTAACCTTTTTTTTTTTTTTTCTTTCTTTCTTTTGGGGCTGCTTCTGCAACAGGAAGTCAACCTGTGTGAAGCACACTTAAATAACTATAACAAAGATGTTGTCAGACATTTCTGATCCAGGCTCAGTTTACAGGATCATCCTTCTGTTGTCCAAAAATTCATGGCAAAAGTATAGCTCAGATAATTTGGCCAATGAAGAATCTGTCACTAATTTGGTCAGATAATTTAGTCAATGATGATAAATATTTGAGTTTATATTAAGATACACTGTATGCATGTACAGTGGGGAGAACAAGTATTTGATACACTGCCGATTTTGCAGGTTTGCCCACTTACAAAGCATGTAGAGGTCTGTAATTTTTATCATAGGTACTCTTCAACTGTGAGAGACGGAATCTAAAAATCCAGAAAATTACATTGTATGATTTTTAAGTAATTAATTTGCATTTTATTGCATGACATAAGTATTTGATACATCAGAAAAGCAGAACTTAATATTTGGTACAGAAACCTTTGTTTGCAATTACAGAGATCATTCGTTTCCTGTAGTTCTTGACCAGGTTTGCACACACTGCAGCAGGGATTTTGGCCCACTCCTCCATACAGACCGTCTCCAGATCCTTCAGGTTTCGGGGCTGTTGCTGGGCAATACGGACTTTCAGCTCCCTCCAAAGATTTTCTATTGGGTTCAGGTCTGGAGACTGGCTATACCACTCCAGGACCTTGAGATGCTTCTTACGGAGCCACTCCTTAGTTGCCCTGGCTGTGTGTTTCGGGTCGTTGTCATGCTGGAAGACCCAGCCACGACCCATCTTCAATGCTCTTACTGAGGGAAGGAGGTTGTTGGCCAAGATCTCGCGATACATGGCCCCATCCATCCTCCCCTCAATACGGTGCAGTCGTCCTGTCCCCTTTGCAGAAAAGCATCCCCAAAGAATGATGTTTCCACCTCCATGCTTCACGGTTGGGATGGTGTTCTTGGGGTTGTACTCATCCTTCTTCTTCCTCCAAACACGGCGAGTGAAGTTTAGACCAAAAAGCTCTATTTTTGTCTGATCAGACCACATGACCTTCTCCCATTCCTCCTCTGGATCATCCAGATGGTCATTGGAAAACTTCAGACGGGCCTGGACATGCGCTGGCTTGAGCAGGGGGACCTTGTGTGCACTGCAGGATTTTAATCCATGACGGCGTAGTGTGTTACTAATGGTTTTCTTTGAGACTGTGGTCCCAGCTCTCTTCAGGTCATTGACCAGGTCCTGCCGTGTAGTTCTGGGCTGATCCCTCACCTTCCTCATGATCATTGATGCCCCACGAGGTGAGATCTTGCATGGTGCCCCAGACCGAGGGAGATTGACCGTCATCTTGAACTTCTTCCATTTTCTAATAATTGCGCCAACAGTTGTTGCCTTCTCACCAAGCTGCTTGCCTATTGTCCTGTAGCCCATCCCAGCCTTGTGCAGGTCTACAATTTTATCCCTGATGTCCTTACACAGCTCTCTGGTCTTGGCCATTGTGGAGAGGTTGGAGTCTGTTTGATTGAGTGTGTGGACAGGTGTCTTTTATACAGGTAACGAGTTCAAACAGGTGCAGTTAATACAGGTAATGAGTGGAGAACAGGAGGGCTTCTTAAAGAAAAACTAACAGGTCTGTGAGAGCCGGAATTCTTACTGGTTGGTAGGTGATCAAATACTTATGTCATGCAATAAAATGCAAAATAATTATTTAAAAATCATACAATGTGATTTTCTGGATTTTTGTTTTAGATTCCATCTCTCACAGTTGAAGTGTACCTATGATAAAAATTACAGACCTCTACATACTTTGTAAGTAGGAAAACCTGCAAAATCGGCAGTGTATCAAATACTTGTTCTCCCCACTGTATGTATGTATGTATGTATGTATATCTACACATATACGCAAGTCAGACTAAATAAGACTAGCCATTTTTTTTATTTTGCATTATTCAAAGTGTTGCAGTCCCCTTAGGGAATCCCTCAACTATACATTAGTTTGGAACAGACGGTGTAAAAACTGTTGAATATAGTTGCAGCTCATCTCTGATCTTGAATGCAGTGATGACACAGACAATAAATGTACCAGACTTTAAAAATATACATTTAAACAATTTATCTCAATGCTGCCTAAAACGATTGAGATATTAAAGATATATATAATTTGAAATATATATAATATTTGGTATATATAATATTAAAAATATTAAAAATATTATATTCTTTAATTTTCACTTACTTTTTTGTGCATCCAAGCCTCTATATGGCACAATTCCTGATGAGTTATTATGAGCGATTAAGTTGATGCATATATAAGCTCTTGCATGTTTAAGCAAGCAGCGATTGACTCAGACTTGCAGAGTGACTGCCAGGAATCCTGCTCAGCTGATACTGCTCTTAAATTTGAAATATTAATGCCCTGTCTCATGGCAGTCTTTTTTAATCACATTTGAGAGCGCCCTCACTCAAAGGCATACCAACATCATCTCAAAACCACAGAAAAGAAAGAAGACCAGACAGATAGATAGACAAGAAAAGCTACAGGATGAGTAAGCGCTGTTCTTTGATGGGAGGGCAAACGCATCTCAGTTCATTCTGACAGAATCATGCTTTGTTACAAATCATAAGATAAGGATGCAATTAGCAATGTTTTTTTTCTTTCTTCTTTTCCTCTGGCCCTTAAGCAGGGTTAGGAGGCGTGAGGTGATGTCTTTGGGCTGGTCACAGACAGAACAGTCCGAGTAAGCACAGGTGCTTGCAATATGCAACGTGTAGCAAACCCTGGAGCCCACCGGGACAAGAAACAAACTCAGAAGAGTGACAGAAAGCATGTACAGTATGGCGATGAAGATACATAAACATGTTCATGCACGCACACCCACATCTGACGTCACCTCGCCCAGAGGCAGGGTTGTGCATTATTCAGAACTGAATTGAGAATGCATTTTTAAATTCCATTTCAATGTCTGAAATTTGAATAGAGGCATACAAAATACAAACATGTAATTGGATTGAATTTTAAGGAAGTAGAATTAAAATGTGATATGCAAGAAAGTCATAAAACCAATTTTATTAATATATATTGGTCTTGTTAATATTGTTTAATACAGAATATTATATTTATATTAAAACTGTTTTAATATTGTTTTAGATTCCGTCTGTTGAAGTGTACCTATGATAAAAATTACAGACTTCTACATGCTTTGTAAGTAGGAAAACCTGCAAAATCGGCAGTGTATCAAATACTTGTTCTCCCCACTGTATATATATATACACATACACAGTTTTTTCAGATGTTTTAAAATTAATATGATATATTTATACATATATTATTAATATTTTTTTATATATAGCCGTACGGGCCAGCTGCCCCCCCCCGGTTCGGAACACGTGATCCACGGATTAATTGCAAAGTTAATCATCATAGAGTTAAATCACTATCATAGAGACACTCTCGGCGAGTATCCTCGTAAATACAGTCGGTTATATGTTGTAAACAATTGAGAAAGAAAACGGATGCGCAATATATTGGATCCGTGCATTCATCTTAAAGTGACAGCAGCCTAATATACCAGCAGCTGTTTGTGTCACCAATGTTAAATCAAACAACAAAAGAGAAAGAGAAAATCACTTTGTAGCTTTAACAAAGATAAACTGTATTAATTATAATTATAATTATAATTAGTGTTTTTTTATATTTGATAATTCAATTTCTGTACCTGAATACTGTTAGATTTACCTGAAAAACATAAAGCACTGCTTATTTCATTTGTATCTTTGTTCTGTTGTATTTATGCTTGTAATTTGTTTATTATTTTCTATGCAGATTCACTCCCCTACAAAATCAGTCCAATCGTCCCAGAATGATTAATTCTTTTCTGGTGAAATTATTTTTATATCGCAGAAAAACTAAATATCTCTATATATTTTTTAAACTATGTTATTTTGTGTGTGTGTGTATATATATATATATATATATATATATATATATATATATATTTGTATGTTATTGTATATATTAAATGTTAAGTAAATTCCTTTTTTTGTCATTGCAATTCCAATTCAACATCCTGTAGGCCTCAGATTCTAACTAATGAATTGAAAAAGAACAAATTCTTAAACTCACTCTTAAAAGCATTTTAGCAACCCTGCTCAGAGGAAAAATGTGAGATGGTGAAGAAAACACACATTTGTGCTCTTTTTCACTCTCTTTTCGCTTTAAGGTATCTGCTTGTAAACTGTTAATATTGTCAGATTGCACTAGAGAAAGGCAGAGCCTCCAACTTATTGCAAATCCTGAGCAGGAGATTGGTGTTATGACACCGCATATTGCCCCAAATTGCTTTATTGGTAAAACGCTAGTGCTTCCTTCAATTTTGATAATTTTATGGAATCCCTCGTTGAACGGTTTAATTATGTTATCACCCAACTGGCAACATCTGTCTTTATCCTGGAACAGGTGACAGTTTTATTACGGGACGAATCTCTCGGCTGGATCTGCCGATTGATGGCCGATCTGATTCATAATCATACAGATGGAGATTGAAATTGTACATTAATGTGCTTGTACGTAGAAGAGAGGAGAAATAATTATTTGCAAAGGGGGAGAAAAAACAGAAACACGCTCTGTGTGATTCTCCAAAGCCTGCTACAATTGAAGCATATTGCTTTTTGGGATTGTAACTAATTGTTGCAGGCAATATATCCCTCTGGCAGTGCACTTCTCACCCCCCGATACCCCCGATGCTTTAGTTCGCTCATTTACAGAAGTGACATTTACAGCAGGCTGTCTAGAATCTTCAGGACTTAGTCACGTCATCGCAACAGCATCTCTGATCTCCTCTGCGGCAATGACATGCGATTCGCCCGTGATAAATGCATCTACGAGTAGTTTACATTCTGTTTACAGGGTTTGATTGACGGCGAGGCGATGAGAGGCGCTCCTCCGCACTGGCATGCGGCAGTCAGATCGGCCGGAGTGCTGTGGAAAGCCTCTACGTTAGAGTGCGTGCTGGAAACTGCTTTACTAATGGATATCAGGTCAGATGGTCAGCAATGGAGACAAGTAGTGGAGTGAGTGAATGTGTGTATGCATTTAAAGAGGCTGCCAAAGTGAGCCCAAATGTGTGCATCCATATGTGTGAGTGGGTGGGTTTTGCATCACTGCATGTGTATAAAAAGGAACATCCTATTGTTCCACTTCCCATATACCCTTGCTTTAAAATGGGGGTCAATTTGTATGCGTGCATACGTACATGTTTGCTATGCTGGTACCATTAGTGAGTATGAAGCAGTTCTTATTGTCTGCTAGGGCCGGATGGGCTTTGATGCCTGTGTGTGTGTGCGCCTTAAAGAGGGGAACTCTACACTCTGAGCAGGTGTTCCCAGCAGCTGTCAGACTGTGGCTACACTGGGAAATGCATCCATGTTGTTTTAGTATTAGATGGCTTATTTGGAGTCCCGAAAGCAGTGAGGGAGGATTTCTTCTTAACGCACCGCTTGAGTTTTCTCATGAAAGAATAACCTCTGTCTCTCTATAATCCTTCACGCTTTTCAAACAGTCAAACATTGCTGCATCGTGCATGCCTAAATAGAAATGCATGACGACATCTTTTCATACTTTTGATGCACATATTCCCGTTTTCACACGATCTCGATGAGGTCGTCGTCATTGGATTGGAATGTTTACATACAAGCAAATGAAAAGACTATTTAGTGGAGGGCGTTTCTTTTTGTTTCGGCTAATATGACCCAGTTTATTAAGGATAAAGTTAAAGATGCCACGATATCATGGGGATTGGTTTGAGTGTGGGGCTTGTGCAATTTTAATGAGTGTTTCTCTTTAAAAAACTTCACAGAATTAATATGTATCAAGAAAAGTATTTTTTTTCCAAGGACCAAAAACTTCTGGGTAATTAATATTCATGGACTGTGCTTGTTAACACCCCCAATGCAAATGCAGTGGAGATCCAATTAACATAGAATGGTCCCAGAGGAATCGGGACGATAAGGGTTAAACGAGCTATTGAAATTGAAACTAGGACTTTTGGTCCGTTTTTAAAACACTTATTTGTTTCAATAAAACGGTAATCTGTGTAGCTGTGCGTTTCTCAGATTAAGGCATCTCAGTTGGGCTCTGGAGGCTCAGAATGAAGGTACTGATGTGTGTGCGGTACATGCGCACGTTTGTGTGTGCGCTCGTGGTGCCCACCCGTCACTAATGCAGAAGTGCTGTAGCTGAGGTAGCTTTTATTTCTTATTCATAATCTGCTGGCGCTAGGCGGATAATAGACGTCAGTGTTCATTGAGAGAGCGGCGCGTCAGCCAGACCGTGGCTGACAGAGCAAAGTGCTGGGGTTCTGCGCGACTCTAGCTAGCTACAGGCCCTTCCAGTATCGTTCCCCGGGGGGACGATGAGAAACGCACCTGCCTAAGCACTACAAGCGTCTTGAAGACTTAATAATGCCAATAAACGTGATTGTCGTGTGAATTGATGATGATGTGCTGCAGCTGTTTGTTTTGTTTATATTTGACATGCACTTATTGCCTCACAGAATCAAATCTTCATCAGTGGATTATTACTGTAGAGAGGGTTTAAAACGTGGGAAGGACATTATAAAAACGTTTATGGCACACATAAAGATGCTAGAATGCATTATTTGTAATTATAAGCATCACAGGACAGGTTTTTTGCACTTGTTTAGTAATTGCTTTGAGGAGGTAAAGAAATTACCCTTGACATTCAGAAGCTAAAACAAAAATTAGCTGTAGTAGCCATAAAATATCATATTTACTACGGTTTTTACAACTTTAAATCTGTGGTAACGTGATATGAAAATGTCTTAGGTCTGATAGGTGTCTTGTGTTAGGATCTGATATGTATTCATCGTATTTTATTTTATATTCATATTAATTGATATTTAGTTATATTATTAATTTTCATATAAAGTAACTAAATTTACTATGCTTGCACACTAGTATTACTGTTTGGCAGTTTTTTGTATGTACACTGCCATTCAAAAGTCTTTGAAAGAAGTCTTTTGTGTTCATCAAGGCTGCTCAAGAAACATTTTTTATTATTTTCAATGTTGAAAACAATTGCGCTGCTTTTTTTTTCCAGGATTCTTTTGATAAATAGAAGGTTCAAAAAAACAGCATCTATTTGAATCATATCTTTTGTAACATTGTAAAAGTTATTACTGTTGCTTTTGGTCAATTTAATGCATGGTTGCTGACAAAAGTATAAAAAAAAAATCTTACTGACTGCAAACATTTGAACAGTATTATGTGTGTGTATAATATATTATGATATATATCAGAGTACCATACCAAAGTTAAGTGGCATTCTTGGGCACAATGGGAAAATGATTCAAATAGTTGGTTGAATGTGGTATTAGGGGAGGGACATCCTCATTCTATAGAACATTTGATCTGACAGAAATTGTGCAGTGCAAGATGAATATGTATTTTCTGTATTCCCAGAAGAGAAAGACTGTGCATTTTAAATGTGCATATCTGGTGCTTTACAGTAAAAAAAAGAATTTGTGATTTTGATTTCATGGAGTTTTAAAATATCAAATATCACATGATCCTGTGTAAAAAGATTACAGGAAATAAAAAAGCGAAAATCTCATTCTGTTAGTCCAGAATGAACAAGTCTGACCCCTCTTCCTCCAGCAAACCCAGTTATGTTCATCACAGCCCTTTCATGCCATCACTCCTGCCAGTAATAACCACTTCCTAGGTGCGCGGCAGTGATGTGGCCTCTATTCCAAAGAGAAATGGTGCTGGCCGCTGACTGCTTGTGTACCATTTGGAGAATGATATTCCCTGTCAGTGCCGTGATGTCTTCCCATAAATATCAGTGATGGCACCTTGCATTCTAGGAATGACGCCCACCATAAATAGTTCCCCTTTTGCACACCATACACATAAATCCTTCACCCTACCCTCCTTTCCTTTTTTTTCTTCCATAAGAAAGGAAGGAGAGAAGAAAAAGGTGATGTATTATTTACATGGGCAATAAAGAAACAAATGTTTTGCAGCATGGAAGAACGCAGAGAGCAATTCCCTTCGCTGTGGTGGGCCGCCAGACGCTCTGAGCGTCAGTGAGCTGTTGTTATTTGCTTGTTTACAACCTCTGACATGATGTAATGGGACGGGCCATGAAAGCACTAGCCAGCAAATGGCACAGAAAATAAGACGAGGCCTTTATGTCTGCACGCACTCGCTCTCTCACATTTGTTCTCCCAGTTTTTTTTTATTCTTACCCACTGTATACTCAAATATGTGCTTTTGACTACAGAGACATGAACCCTGAATGTAAGTCACTGTTTTTTGCATTAAGATCTCCCAGAGGTGAATAGAGAGGGAACGAGAAAAATATCATGTCCAGCCGTGAAATGCAAAAGTGAAATCTAGCAGAAAGAAATATTTATGACCATTTTCTGCTTGATTAGATGTGGGCGTCATGAGCCGGGAAAGACAGAGATGCCGGACAAAGAGCTGTGCGTGGCTTCTGAACAAATGTTTAGAGAGAACACAAGAGCAAGAGTTTGATTATTTTAATGATTGTACTGTAAATAGGAATTGGAGAAATTGAAGCATCCATCAGTAGTTCTTGTTCTCAGACTGTAACCAGTGGTGGAATGTAACAAAGTACAAATACTTTGTTACTTTACTTAAGTACATTTTTCACGTATCTGTACTTTACTTAAGTAGGATCAGTAGTGCATACTTTTGACTTTTACTTCGTTACATTTTGCAGCAATTATTATACTTTCTACTCCACTACATTTCTACAACGTTCCGTTACATTTTTGTTACATGTTCTGATCAGTTTCAGGGCTCGACATTAATGCTTGTCCGGGACAAGTGGATTTTTTTGAAGGGGCAAGTGAAAGAGAATTTTACTTGCCCGACCGGACAAGCTGATTAAAACGTCAATAACAAAAATAACTAGGGAATCACCAAAATGCAAGAATGATTCTGCATTCATTTAGTGTAAGTGGTGATCGATAGTGGGTAATAATATATAATGTAATGAACTGACGGTAACAAGGTCAATTTAGTTGCGACACTGTGCCGTTAGCAAATACGATGGCGGAGGAAGGAGAGAAGAGTGAGGAAAATGTGGTGGCTGACAAAGACCTTGTGGTGAAAAAGAACAGCACTTCAGCTATATGGAATTATTTTGGATTTAGGTGAGATGACGCGTTACAAACACAGGTACTGTGTAAAACATGCTGAAAAATATTCAGTGGGAATAGGCTATTCAATGTTTAGGTTCTATGTTCGCAAAGAACCTATTAAAGCACTAAGACATGGGAACAGTATAGCTAACATTCACATTTGAATATTTATCGCAAGTCATATCGTCATCGCAATATTAAACAATGTTATCGCACATCGCAGCTTTTCCTCATATCGTGCAGCCCTATTAATTACTCTCAAATAAAAACGGAAATGTTTGTATACAAATGAGTTGCACATAAGGTCGTTTTCATAAACACTTGTCTTAATGACAAATTTATTTCAACATACATATATAATAACAGTAAATAAGCTCCTCTCTAGGGTTTTTTTATTATAGCTAACTAACGAACTGTGTACATTGGATAACTTTCCAATTCAACGTGTAGTGACATTGTTCAGAAACTGATTGAGCATTTACATGAGACCTGATTCATTTTGGTAAGTTGTATTGTATCTTTCAACATACCTTTTGATGTTTATGCATGTTTTTTGTGTATTAAATTTAAAGAAAAGACTGCTGCTTGAACTGAGGTTCTACAGTTATCTGTCACATCACATTTAAGAGTGTCAAAATGCCATTTATTGTTTGGATTTTGTGATAAAATGGACAGAATTTGAAAGCTGAGACTTTGTTTCTTATCAGATGTAACAAAGCACAAAAACCATGGACCTGGCAACCCTAGCTTGAACTATGGGTGATTCATGAGGTTAAATAGAGCCTGCTTTAACATCGTTATTTTTAAACTGTTAATGTATTATTGACGCGTTTGACAGCTCTAAATTCAGTCATTTTCTTCACACACAGTATGAGTTGCAGTCTGACACGTTTTTTTGCCTCTTTTTAATTGACAGGATATAATCAGCCCTGATCAGTGGCTGTTTTTCACCGATACCGGTTATTGGCCGATACATTGGTACCAGGGCTTGACATTAACACCCGCCAACCCGGGTGGATTTTAGCTGTGGCGTGTAACACAGTCACTCCCACTAGCCACTTTGGCGGGTTGAATTTATAGCGTTGCGCATTATAACCAATCACATGCGATTCTGTTGAGCTTATGAATGCAATGTCTAATAATCAGAGGCGTTTAGATTAGTCATCGCTGAAACGCTGGAGTTTTGTTAAGAGCACGCTCTCACTCACTGAAATCTGCTCTCTCATCATAAACAAAGCAGAGATGTACGTGCGATGTACGTAGGAGATTCATTCATCATACAGTGATTGACTGTTTTTGTTATATTTCAGCAGTGAAAATAGTTTCAAACAAAGATCACAGCAGAACCACAGCGCATCTGATGGGACTGGCATAAAGTCGGCTTGAAGTTGGATGTCCGATATTCGTGAATTTAGCGACAGTCTCTAAAGTTACACACGACATTGGTATTTAGGAGCTTTACACAAAACCTTATCAGAGCTAAATAGGCCTATTGGATGACCTGTCATGTTATGCATTTCATGTAGACTTGATTTGGGTGTGTACAGTGGTCATTTACATATAGCCAACAACAAATTTTCCAAACAATCAAATTTTGGCCAGTGAAAATGCTGAGTGGCTGTGTGTATACAGTGGGGAGAACAAGTATTTGATACACTGCCGATTTTGCAGGTTTGCCCACTTACAAAGCATGTAGAAGTCTGTAATTTTTATCATAGGTACTCTTCAACTGTGAGTGACGGAATCTAAAACAAAAATCCAGAAAATCACATTGTATGATTTTTAAGTAATTAATTTGCATTTTATTGCATGACATAAGTATTTGATACATCAGAAAAGCAGAACTTAATATTTGGTACAGAAACCTTTGTTTGCAATTACAGAGATCATTCGTTTCCTGTAGTTCTTGACCAGGTTCGCACACACTGCATTAGGGATTTTGGCCCACTCCTCCATACAGACCTTCTCCAGATCCTTCAGGTTTCGGGGCTGTCGCTGGGCAATACAGACTTTCAGTTCCCTCCAAAGATTTTTATTGGGTTCAGGTCTGGAGACTGGCTAGGCCACTCCAGGACCTTGAGATGCTTCTTACGGAGCCACTCCTTAGTTGCCCTGGCTGTGTGTTTCGGGTCGTTGTCATGCTGGAAGACCCAGCCACGACCCATTTTCAATGCTCTTACTGAGGGAAGGAGGTTGTTGGCCAAGATCTTGCGATACATGGCCCCATCCATCCTCCCCTCAATACGGTGCAGTCGTCCTGTCTCCTTTGCAGAAAAGCATCCCCAAAGAATGATGTTTCCACCTCCATGCTTCACGGTTGGGATGGTGTTCTTGGGGTTGTACTCATCCTTCTTCTTCCTCCAAACACGGCGAGTGGAGTTTAGACCAAAAAGCTCTATTTTTGTCTCATCAGACCACATGACCTTCTCCCATTCCTCCTCTGGATCATCCAGATGGTCACTGGCAAACTTCAGACGGGCCTGGACATGCGCTGGCTTGAGCAGGGGGACCTTGCGTGCGCTGCAGGATTTTAATCCATGACGGCGTAGTGTGTTACTAATGGTTTTCTTTGAGACTGTGGTCCCAGCTCTCTTCAGGCCATTGACCAGGTCCTGCCGTGTAGTTCTGGGCTGATCCCTCAACTTCCTCATGATCATTGATGCTCCACGAGGTGAGGTCTTGCATGGTGCCCCAGACCGAGGGAGATTGACCGTCATCTTGAACTTCTTCTTCCATTTTCTAATAATTGCGGCAACAGTTGTTGCCTTCTCGCTAAGCTGCTTGCCTATTGTCCTGTAGCCCATCCCAGCCTTGTGCAGGTCTACAATTTTATCCCTGATGTCCTTACACAGCTCTCTGGTCTTGGCCATTGTGGAGAGGTTGGAGTCTGCTTGATTGAGTGTGTGGACAGGTGTCTTTTATACAGGTAACGAGTTCAAACAGGTGCAGTTAATACAGGTAATGAGTGGAGAACAGGAGGGTTTCTTAAAGAAAAACTAACAGGTCTGTGAGAGCAGGAATTCTTACTGGTTGGTAGGTGATCAAATACTTATGTCATGCAATAAAATGCAAATTAATTATTTAAAAATCATACAATGTGATTTTCTGGATTTTTGTTTTAGATTCCGTCTCTCACAGTTGAAGTGTACCTATGATAAAAATTACAGACCTCTACATGCTTTGTAAGTAGGCAAACCTGCAAAATCGAAATACAAATACTTGTTCTCCCTACTGTATGGGTGTGTGTGTAATATATATATATAAATAAATAAAAAAAAAAATATATATATAAAATATGTGTATGTATGTATGTATATATATATATATATATATATATATATAATATGTAGGGGTGTGTGTGTGTGTGTATATATATATGTGTATATATATATATATATATATATATATAGGGTTTGTGTGTCAACAGTTTGTGGGTAATTTCCCTGTTCTCCTATCAGCAGAACTTCCTGTAATATAAGAGTTCTTAGTGAAATGCTTATATTGTATTTGACTGTAATCTATCTTCATAAACGCTTAATGTATTATGGTATGATAAACATTTCTATTATCATTAGATCTTACAGCACAATAATTCAACTAGCATGCGTGATGATGAAAAGCAGCGCTAGTAAATAATCTCTTAATTGCAATATTAATGCAATTGTTTTGTGCACAAGCAGTCTGTTCAGCTCTCCGGATGGCATATTTGATACGAAAGCAAGCATGTGACATTTCTCAAGGAACAGAGCATGTGTAAAATTATGAGAGTATGATTAATTTTTCAATTTCTCTCTGCGGATATCTAATAATTGTGCCCACAGATAGCCAAAGGCTGCTATTAAACATTAAAATGCAGAAAAAAAAGAAACCGCAAACAAAATCGAAGGAAAGTTAGCACTTCTCTAGGGCAACAGATAAAATAAAGCAAACTAGGCAAGGTTTGTTCAAATCCTTTACACTTTATACTACTGTAGGGTTTTTAAAACATTATTTTAAAGTAAAAATTACGTTTCATTTATTGCTAATGTAATTCACTGTTAAAGAAATAGTTTACCCCAAAATTATCATCTTTTAATAATTATTTACTCACTCTCATTTTTTCCAAAGACGTACTACTTTTTTTCTGTTGCACGTAAAAGGAGAAAATTTGAAAAATATTCTCATTGCTCTTTTCCATACAATGAATTTAAAAGGGAAACGGGCTGTCGACCTCTGAAAATGGCATCTGCAACAGGTTTAATGTACTGTAGCAGATTCCTTTAAGAGCACACTGTAGTGTATTTTGTGTGTCTATACATTGTGCAGATATTTGATTGTATTTGAGAAAAAGATTCTATCTCTGCCCGTCTATCGTCATCATTCTCCCGGCCTCCGTCTTTCCTAAATCCCCAACCCCCTCCTGCTTAGCAGTCTTTATCACTTTGCTCTTTCCTCTTAATATCATCTTCATCTCGGATTGCCATGGCACAGGGGAGATGCACTTGTTGATCAAATTTGACTCGCGTAACGCTCAGCGATCCGCTTGGCTGAAGTGTCCGCAATGTGTGCTGAATGCTGAGGACGAGTGGTGCGGTGATTGATTGATTCAGCCTGTCACAGGACAAGATAACAGCATCAGTAAATACTGATGGAGTAGCTCGCTCTACTCCTCCACAGCAGGCCACCATGGGGGCAACATGTGTTTCAATGTGCCCTGGCCCCCTCAGGAACTGGGTTATATCAAGGGAGAGGTGTGTATTTTGCTCCAATTATATTATTTTAGAGTGTCGCTCTGTTAAAGGAACAGTTCACCCAATAATGAAAATCCTGTCATTATTTACTCATGTCCTTATAAACCATTTTCGGTGCTCAATTTAATTTGTGTTTCCACAAGAACTGAATTTAAGTTGAATAACAACTTAAATGTGTGTTTTTCCTCACCTTCTGAAGACTTTAAATTTAACACTGTCGTATAAACTACTTTTATGGTACTTTTTTGGAGCACAACAGCCCCTGAATACACTACTGTTCAAACGTTTGGGATCAGTAAGGGTTTTTTTAAACACTTTTGTTCAGCGGGGATGTGATAAATGGTTCAAAAGTGACAGTAAAAACTTTTATAATGTTTCAAAAGATTTCTAATTCAAATAAATGCTTCTATTTTGAGCATTTTTTTTATCAAAGAATCCTGATAAAAACGTATCACGGTTTCACAAAAAATATTAAGCAGCACAACTGTTTTTAACATTGATAATAATAAGAAATGTTTCTTGAGCAGCAAATCATCATATTAGAATGATTTGTGAAGGATGACACTGAAGACTGGAGTAACAGTCATTTTAAATTGTAATATTTCACAGTATTCCTGTTTTTACTGTAATTTTGGGCAAACAAATGCAGCCTTGATGAACATAAGAGGCTTCTTTCAAGCATTTAAAGCATCTTACCAACCCCAAACTTTTAAATGGTAGCTTGTACTTTTGTTGTACAGGAAAGAGCAGTGTGAACAGTCTGCTAAACATCTTATTTTGCGTCCACAGAGGACAGAAAGTCGTACAGGTTTGAAACTACATGAAGGTTAGTAAATACTGATCTTCATTTTTGGATGAACTATCTCCTTCCTCAATGTGGTCTTGTTAACAGGTCTTAATCTTGATAACACTACTTAAGGTAGTGTTAATCAAATGCTCTTTTGCTGGCTTCTCCCTCATTAATCAGCTGCTGATAAAGCCATGTTAGGATTTGCCAAAAAAAGAAAAAGAAATTGTGTACAATAAATTAGTTCTTTATCTTCTTAATAAAATCAAAGCGGACATGTGGAATGATTGAGGTTATTTATAGGCCGTTGGGGAGATAGACAGAACTCTTGAGATGGTAAAGAAGGGAAAAGTGAAAGTTCTGGACAGGGAGGCTAGAATTGAAAATGACGTCCAAGTAGATTATCATCTCTTTTTTTCTCACTGTATCTTTCTCTCCCTCTCTCTTTATAATTCACACCCAGGCTCACCTTTTATCCTTAAAGGGATAGTTCACCAAAAAATGAAAAGTCTGTCATCATTTACTCACCGCCATGCTATTCCAAACATTTATGACTTTTTCTTCTGTGGAACACAAATAAGGATAAAATATCTCTGTTGTTTTTGTCCATATGATGTAAGTCAATGGGGTCCTATGTTGTTGTTGTTGTTGTTGTTGTTGTTGTTGTTGTTGTTGTTGTTGTTGACGTTGACCTAGTCTCGCGTAGCCAGACCTTCAGACTGACGGCAGAAGGTCCGGACTCTATCGCAGCTTTCATTGGCCAAGGACCGCCCAGAGGCCGCCTGACTGACATGTAACTCAACCAATCACAGTTCGTTTTGTTCCGCATCATGTTTAGGGTCGTGAAAATATAAAGTCAATGTCCCTGCAATAACAGACCGGCATGCATCTATAAATTATTCATTCAAGAATGTTGTGCAAGTTTACTGCAACAATGGAGCCGCAATTTCCACATACTTTTGAAAATCCAGCGTTTAGTTGATCCTGGTAAGTGCTCATTGTCACAGTTGTAAACACTACTGCGTTCTTCTTCCACGAGAGGTTGGCGTCAGGGCATTTGTTTCCAGGCGGACCGTTAAAGAACGCAACACACACGTCATCCTGGGGTCCAGGACATCCTGTAGAATTCAACCAATCAGATGACGACTTCGAAACTCCTGAAGTGTTTCCAAATAAGTCTGCCATATGCATCAGACATTCAGCCAACGGTCCGTGGGCGTCACATGACATCTGAGGCTGACTATTGTTGACCCCAGTGTTCTTCAAAATATCTTTTGTGTTCTGCAGAAGTTCAGTTCAGAACTTAAGCAGCACAGTTGAATTTGAGTAAATCAAGGCCTCAACCTATCCCCTGGAACACTTTGGGATAGGCCTCAACCTATCCCACAATCCTCAGCTCTTGAGTACAGCTCAGTATACCGTTCCTACTAAGCATTTTAGCTGAGGCAATCTATAAACTGCGGAAATAAAGTGAGTTTCCACAGAGTGTGTATATGCTGTGTGTGTGTCATCTGTTTTTAGCCATCTTACTAAAGCCAGAAACACACACATATTTCAAACAGATGTTGAAGTTAGGAGGCGCACAAGATCCCGCAATCAAAATAATTATCCTTACAGCCCAATGTTTATAAAGTGTTTATGTGATATTAAGCATTGGGTCTCACTTAAGTAGCTATCATGTGTTAAACACGTTAAAGTGCTTGTCAATCTCTAAACACCTTTATACTGTGTGGCCTCATACAATTATTTATCATTATTTAAAAAATGAATAATTTTGTACACTGCAAACAATTTACACAACATCATTTTTGTATTCATATTCGTACCAAATTGTATTGTTCTAGAGCCATTTTAATTGCTAGTCACATTTTATTATTAAAATATATATTTTATTATTATATAATTTAATTATTATTTATAAAATTATTTTATTTTTAGGGGAGCGTATTAAAGGGTTATTTCACCCAAAAAATTCTGTCATCCTTTACTCACCCTTGTGTCGTTCCAAACCCGTAAGATTTTCGTTCAGCTTCGGAACACAAATGAACCAATGAGGTTTGTTTTCGTGCATCAAGCATGTACGGTTGATCCTCTGTTTATGTTCACTGATCAATGTTTATATGTGAATAAAAGCATACATTTATTCTGTTCATCATATAAAGCGATTGTGTCTCTTTACCTTTAACAAGAGACCAAGAAATGTTAAGAAGGGATGGTGGGAGCCAGATTTGAATTTGTATAGTCTGCATGAGCTCCACTGCTCAGTGGGTCAGTGCACTTACCACTAAGCCACAGCTCCAACATTTCTAATGCACATTTACACATTTTAATTCATGTGCATCTTTAAATACATTTTTCTTTTGTACATTTTTACATATATTTTTTACCTGCTTCTTTCATTTAATTGAATCCTCTCACTTGCAGAAAGAACTTCTCTCATCTGTTAATGAACACACCATTTGTTGAGCAGAAAACCCAGAGAACTTCATATTTCACACCAGCAATGAAAGCGTGCAGCTTTGCACAGCCACTAAGATGATGCACAATATAAGAGCTCGCCGTAATAAAGTCAATTAATTGGCGCCCGTGGCTATAATGTGGACATTGTGTATAGATGGAGATATTTAATTTAGGCCAACAGTCCCCGTGTTTGTTCCATGGGGATCGAGGGACAGTGGTGCGTCCCGAATGAATCAAGCAGTAAATGACGAGCAGAAAAATAGGTAATTATGTTAATCTCACAAATGAATGAGACGCTGACCTCTCGCATTAATTGATTTTATGCGCCTGAATCGTATTTATCTCTCTTTTGATATATTTTTCCATTAACATTTCTGATGTAATTAAAGAGGTTTTATTTTGAAGGAAATTAGCCCTGGATGCTGGCGACCATTAAAGGAAGAGAGTCACTTTTATGCCGCGTTAACGAGACAGCGGCGTGTTGGCGGTGTTTTAGCTGTGCCACGCTTGCCCGCACAAAGACCTTAAAGCTTAAATAGCCCCTATTCTTTAACCTTAATCACCACGTTGGCTTGCCAGATACTCTGCCTGACCGCGTACATGCACCCCATCGCGAGCACCCCGTGTGCGCTTACGCCCTTTCCGGGTTCTCATTTTTGCACCTAATCAGCAAAAAATTCAACTCGTTGTGGGCTTTGCTCCATATTAAATGGGTGATTATTGGTAATAAATACTTTTTTTTTAATACTCACTTATTACATAGGCAGTTTTCTTGCTCAGTTAATGAGTGTAATTTGATTTGCTTGAGAGATTACAGTCCTCTCAGAATTAATGCGGCAATCCCGTCCCCTGGATTTAAAGACATCTTGGATTCTTCACAGGTCGTGTGCTTCTGCGAAGCTTCCTCTCTCACATAGCAGCTAATGGAGTTGAACAGCAGTCTGTCACTTCACTATATAGCCCATGTGCCCTTGGTTCCTGCCGAGCTTGTTGTTTAGGGGCTCTGCTGTCGTTTAAGTTTTAAATGGGGTTTACCAAACTGGTTCAAGTGAATGCTTTGCTGTTTCAAGTTTTTTGAGCTGAGAAAAAGTGTGCGTATAAACCAAATGAGGGTGCACAGCTTGGTGTTAATCGCGCACAATCAAACCGCAAACGTTACTTCCATCCCTCAGAGAGGTGGCACAAATTTCTTCCTTGATCTGACAGTTTCATATTTTTATCACACGTCTGCTGTAATGCTTTCAGTCCGCTGCATAACTCGCCTTCAGCTCTAAAGGTGTGATTATCTAGTGCCAAGGGAGTTTTGACGTCGACCTGATGCTAACAAGCTTTTTGTTTGTCACTTTCTGATTAATGTTTCTTTCTTATTAAAGTATCACCAAGACACTTCCAGTAATGTCTTTTGCCCTCAAAACATGCAGAAAGATTGAATAATGTATTTATGGGAATACATTATTTTTTCATTCATTTTTTTTATTTAAGTATAAATCAAGTATAAATCATAATGTCAATTTACTGTCTCATACTGACTCCTCTGAGTCGCTCTGAGTTTCTGAAGCAATCTTAACATTGTCTTAAACTGTGCTTTTATTTGCAAAGATACTAAAATTTGTATCATTAGCAAAATAATTTAATTTATACTACCATTCAAAAGTTTGGGGTCAGTAAGTTGTTTTTTTTTTGTTTGTTTTTTTTTTTTTTTTTAAAGAATGCTTAATATTTTAATACTTTTCATTCTGCATTAAATTGATCAAAAGTGACAGTAAAGACTTTTACATGGTTACAAAAGCTTTCTATTTCAAATAATTGCTGCTCTTTTAAAGTTTCTATCCATCAAAGAATCCTGAGAAAAAATGTTTCATGCTTTCCACAAAAATATTAAGCCACACCACTGTTTTCAACATTGTAATAATATTTCACAATATTACTGTTTTTCTGAATTGTTGATCAAATAAATGCAGCCTTTGTGAGCATAAGATACTTCTATTAAAAACATTTTAAAAAATTACTGACCCCAAACATTTGAACGATAGTGTAAATAATTTCTGATCAAATAGTTCAAAGAGAAAGTTGTCTTAGCTATGAATATTCCATAACAGTGTTTACTGTATGTTAACAACTCTCTCATTTGCATCTATTATTATTTTGTTCTGAAGACTTTTTAGAAAAACATCTGAGACAAAATTGACATTTGAATAAAACATAACAGGGAACTTAATTAATACGCTTGATAAATAAAAAGGTGTATCTTCTGCGCACAAAAAAAAAAAAAGTTTTTCCTTTTCACCTGAAAAATTTCTTTTTTTATTGTAATTTCTTAAACTTTTAGACAATTCTGCGGTCCATCCCCATGCAGTAGACACCTTCAGCATCTCTTTTTTATGACAAAAGCAATCTTGTTCTTTTCCATCCCTTTCTCTCCCCCCTCTCTCTCCCTGGGTTAACATTACCCAAGTTGGAATGACTTGAGCCGAGTCTGTAATTCCCATGAAGCTGCTCCCTCTCTCAGCAACTCAATCCCAGACCGTGGCCAATCGCACTGTGATATATCAAGAGCTTTCTCTCCAGGCTCACTGCATAATGACACCAGGAGCTGACCCTTTGTGTCTTCTTCAACCAAGAGCAACACACACACACATTGATAAAGCTGACTTCAGGTGAGATGAGTCTATCTCCACAGAGATTTTGCAGAGAGGCTTGTGAATTATAGTGCCTGTGTGTATCTTTGTCAGTTACAGAAATTGGCCTTTTGGACAGATAAGTACTTGACTTTAAGTTGGATATCCAGTGGAAAATTATGAAAAGTGAACCCTTTGCTAAGTCAGAAATTTATGTTTTTCAAAATGTTTTTTTCATGTTATTTTAATTTGAAATTTTTTGCTTTAAAAAAATGTTATTCTTCACTTTGGGTTGCTCAGAGTTGTTTAACACTCAACTTCTGTCCATTGACTGGATTATGAAAAGTGATCTGTAAAATTGCAGGTCGACGATAGCTGAAATGGAAAGACTGTAAAATAGACATGTGCCGGTATACGGTAATACGATATATCACGATAATGAACATGCACGATATTGTTATCGTGGTCACTTCAAAATACCGTGAATAGTTATTTATTAGGAATTATTCAGATTTTTAGAATGCGTTTTAAGAACACTTTACCCATCTACCGTTTAAAATTAACCACACCGCTGTATGCTGCATCAAAGAGGCACGCGCACTGATGTAAACAAGCCCAACGCGCATGAGCAGCGCATGGCGGAACAAGTGAAGGAGACGCGCTGAATGAAAATGCACATTCACACTTTCTGACAGCAGATGGCGCTGATGGAACAGCAGAAATGCAACCGTTTCACCGAAAACCTCGTAAACAAAGCAGACTCACGCTATTAAACAGTATTTAAATGCGTCAAACAGCCATTCAGTTTTCTGTATTCGCTACAGTGCTCATCACATCACCAAATACTTAATACTTAAAGACTTACGGCTATTTATTTTAAAATTTAAATTTAAAATTTAAAATTCAAAAGAAGATATTTTGAAGAATGTCGGTAACCAAACATTTGATGGACCCCATTGACTTCCATAGTAATTTTTTTTCCTACTATGGAAGGCAATCATCTGCTTAGTTCCCCATATTCTTCAAAATACCTTCTTTTGTGTTCAGCAGAAGAAAGAAATTCATACAAGTTTGGAACAACTTGAGGCTGAGTAAATGATGACAGAATTTTCATTTTTGGGTGAACTATCCCTTTAAGTTCCCTTCCATCACCCTTCCCAGCAACCCCTCACAACTGACATCCTCAGGGTTCCCACACTGATGGAAAACCTGGAAATATTAGTGAGTTTTAAAACTGTGATTGTTCGTGGCGTTAGTGTTAATTTCGTTAATGAAATCTGTGACAAAAAATGTTCACAGACAACCTTTTTTTCCATGACTAAGATGAGATGATGACAAGACGACACCAACGTCATTAAACGACAACTGTGACTATATCAACATGCAATATTGTTGACGAAAAAAATGTGGTTAAAAAAATGTAAAATCTCTGTGTTTCTGCTGAAATAAAAGAGGAGACAAAATATTACAGAATGTTTTTATCAAGTCTCTACTACGAGCTTTCATGCTTGCAGTTGCCAGATGTCAAGAGTTTAAATCCCCCCAATCAAAGCTTTTCTCTTAAAAGGATACATTTTCTGACTGGTGTTTTACTTAAAGCTGCAGTCCGTAACTTTTTTTGGTTAAAAATTTTTGAGCAAGTACACAACAAGCCAGTATTCAAAACTATCTCCTTACCATAGCCCCATTCACAACGGTAAGCTTATAATAATGTGTTATAATTAGAGTGGTACTGGTGGATTTCCGCAGGAAATTCAAGCTTGTCTTTGCGTCATTACGTCACGTCTGTATACATAAAGAAGGAGTCCAGCTAGTAGTAGTAACGCACGTGAGGAGCAAGTTCTTCAGCGGCTCATTTATAGCATTTTCTCACAGCAGCTGGAGTAATTAAACTTATCATTTTGATGGCGAATTGTAATCCAGAAAGGCCCAAATGACATCATCAGTGACAACTGAAGATTCACCTGTAGTCAGAATCTGTGATTCTGAAGTACAGTATCCACACCGGTGCGGTGACTGACAGCAAGCCGCACAAACTCCTCAAAACATTAGATTCATCCGCTCTGAGGAGCCGCGCCGATGCACAACTCACGTACAGATGATAACTCCGCAAATAACTGCAATTGCAGGTTTAAAACAGAGATGGCGACACAGAGGCAAAATTTACGGACTGCAGCTTTAATCTTTGCAATCTGGCAACCATCCGCATGCACTCGCTCTACAATGCAGAAGTTTTTTTATTTAGTTATAGTTACAGACTTTTCACTTTAGTTTTAGTCATATTTTAGTCATCTGAATTGTTTTTTTTTTTTGTTTGTTTTTTTATCTAATGGGTTTAGTTAAATTGTAATGCATCAATTAATAGGGGTGTGACGAGATCTCGTGCCACGAGATCTCGCGCGATTAAAATGCGATGAAATTTCTCGTCGAGGTGAAAAGCTGTCTCGCGGAGTGTGGGGGTGAAGTTAGGATAGAATATGCCACCGGTACGTTTACATCACGCCTCCACTGTCGTTTTGCTTTTTATAGAAATAAAAACAATTTAATTCAGGTGGATAACGGTCGCTTCAATTCTATCAGCTCATCCAACACTGTTCGTGACGAGAAGACTGACAGGACTGTGGCGGAGGATTCGTTGCGCAACAGAAGCGTCTGACAAATGTCTTATCTTGTAAAATGCGCATTCAGCACCACCGCTCCCTATTCACAGAGTACACACGATCACAAAGTGAAAGTAAACCCGAACGCGCATTCAAATGCGATTTTAATACGTTACCGCTGTTTGAAAGCGACTCCCTGAGGCATGCAAATATCTCCCAATATGAAAACTATCTTAGGCTGGGCTGTGTAGTTGTATATCTTAGCTCTGTATCATGCTTGAAGAAAAATTTTGTCTCTGTTTGCACTTTGAATATTGAGATAGTACTTTGATTATGGTTGCACTTATTGTTTGCACTTAACATGACCAATTTGTGGAAAGGAGTTCAGTTAGGAGGTCAAAATTTGTAGAAGCTCATAAATCGTGTGCAGTTCTAAGGTCTGAAGAGACAATCGTACAGGAAAGAAGTCAGTTGAGTTTGTGAAAACCTTTTACAGTGCTTGAGTATTGTTGTCTTTTACTGCATATGATAATTCATACTCAGAAAGTAGAACTGAAATGACATTCATTACAAGATGATGGGTTAAAACATTTCAAATGCACCTGCAAACAATTTTTCTAGTCATGTATTTCGTCGAGGATTTCTTAAAAATACTGTGTAAAAATCTCGTCTCGTTCTCGTGAACCCAATCTCGTGTCTCGTCTCATCTCGTAAGCTAAGGGTCTCGTCACACCCCTATCGATTAAGCATTTCTCTAAAATTTCCAAACTCATAGGTTATACTCTTGGAGAAAACATCTATTAACCTGTTAATATGAACGATATTAAGGTTTGATCATACAATACAGACACAGATTTAACTGCTGTGACATATAACGTCTTTATCTTAAAATTAAATAAAACCACTTCTCATAAAGAAAACAGAACATGGTCTTCTCAAATGATTAATATATATGCATTCTTTATAACAACTTGCATACAACATTCTTCATTCTTTCAAGCAGACATATTTATTTGTATAAATTAAATATAGATTCATCCTTATTAAAGCTATTAAAGTTATTCAGTCAAGAACATTGAGTGATTTTTCTCTTTTTCTTTTGTTGTTTGATTACATTAATGACGGACAGCAGCAGGTTTATTAGGCCCAATCCACAGATCCAATACACTGATACACATCTGATATTCTACAAACTGTTTACGTTCACTTAAGAAATAACCAACTGCGTTTATGTGAATACTCACCGAAACTGACATTTTGACATAAATTTGTGTGTAAAGAGAGCTCAGTTTAGTACTCATTCACTGAGAGGCGGCTTTGCGCACAGAAAACCGGACTGAATTGAGCTCTTTCGCATAGTCACACTTTATCAGATCTATCCATATTTCTGCTCTTCTCTTTCTCCCAGACATTTACATTTTTGAACGTTTTATGAGACATGCAGCTATCAAGTGTATGCCAACTTACGTCCCAGGTAGATCAGCATGTTACAATTCAAATGTGCGCGTCTACCACGCAGGACATCAGTTCTGACTGGATCTCTTCCTAAATGCCCCCCCCTTAATTTTTTTTGTCTCGTTTTTATTAGTTGACGAAAATGTCAATAGATTTTTGTCATAGTTTTTGTCATTCAAAACTGTTTTTTTATTGTTTTTGTCAGTGAAACAATGCCGTTCTAAATTAACACTGTTGTCTTCCATGGTTTCTGGAAGTTTTTGTTCAGTGGAAATGGTGTAGTGATTAATGTTCAGCCTCATTTTCATTTATATAAAATTAAACATGCCATGTACCCCGCCTGCAAACCATGACCTAGGTGTAAACACACTTTGGCTGCATCTGAAATCACATACTTCCTCACTATATAGTAGGCAAAAAACAGTATAAGACAAAATAAGTATGTCCAAATTCACAGTACTCATAAAAGAGTAGGCAAAAGTACTTCCGGCAAGATTCTGAAGTGTGCAGACGATGGACACTTTACTATCCATGAGGCCACGGGAGAGGAATTGTGAATGGTAGTGAAGCTACGCAACTGATGCTGTATGTCACATGATAATGACAGCACAAGGAATGTAGTACGTCCAGATTACCTACTCAAGAGAGTATGCGATTTTGAACACAGCCATTCTCTAGCACAATGAGCTGCATTGTTTGTGCAGGCACTACAAGTTTGAATCTGGCTTGTATCATATCCTGTTCTCAAAATGATGTCCTGCCTGTTATAACGCTGATTACTGTAGTACCGAACTGCACTCTTAACGGCACATATTTCTATGTGGCAGGTTCCCCACGCCTCTCATTCCTTTCTCATTTTTTTCTACTTGTGGTTAATTCATCTATTCTTATGAGTCATTTAGTTCTTTAATTACCGTTAGCAGCAGATGCACAATGGAGTATTAATGTGAGTGGGTTTTACGGCCACTCCATCACCGCGAGCCTGTGAAGTCTAAAGACGTAATTGACGTGAAAGAGAGCTTGGAGACGAGGAGACAATATTTTGCAGATTACTTTTTTTGTATGCTAGAAGGATGTTTATGCGTTTACATCACACTAAACGGGCAATAAACACAATCGTAATTCAATAACTGTCTTGATAGACGGAATCTGGCGTCGGATGCTGGATTGAGGTGTATATTAAATGACATGGGGAATTTAAATGAAATGATAGGGAGCTTGTGTGTATATGCGACTGTTTCAGTGCATGCTTGTGCTTTTGTGTGTTAGGGATGGATCAGGATGGTCAACTAGTCACCCAATAACCAACTAATGGGTTAGTGCACTTCAATGAGTGAATTTGCTGTCGTCTTTTTTTTCCCCACTTCTGTTTTTTAGCTTAATATTAGGCATGCACCATATCAGTTATTGGCTGATATTAGAGCTTTTTTTTATTATTATTTGTTTAATTATTAACATGTTAATTCTCCCTGTTTTTCTCCCTTAGATTTTCTGTTTTTAACGTTTTGTCCTTAACGTAGTGTCATCTAACACTCAAAGTTAATCTTAAATATTTTTAAATGTAAAATTTAACATTTATATTTACTTTTTTTTATTATTAATTTATTTTATGAGATAAAAAAAATAATTAAATAAATGTAATAATGCAATAAAAAATAATACTAAAATTAAATAATTAATTTTTTTCTATGAACCCCAGCAGCCTTTTGCATTCACCTGGTGATCTCTGGACCCTAGTTTAAAAACCCTTGGTTCAGACAACCCATCGACTGCTCTATTTCGAAAATGTGTCATTTTGGACATTTCTATGCTTGTCTTCATTTAAGCCAGAGAAAAAACAAGCCAGCATTCACGCACAGATCTCAGCATACATCACCTTGTGTGTGTTTGTGTATGTCTCCTTATGTCCGGATCTATGAATGGAGCCCCTCTCTTGCCATCTGTTGTTAAGCTGCTCCTGAGGCGGAGTTTCGGAATCCAAACAAACTGCAAACTGAGGCTGTCAGAGCCACATAGCTGAGACGACCCCCAGGCCCGGGGTCACACATCCGTACCAGGCTCCACACAGCGCCCTGTTTACTCTCCCTATACCTCCTTCATCATCTCTCTTTTTTCTCTCCATCGCTCTCATCCATCCATCAGCAGTCATGCACCCCCACCTCCCGCCATCCACATGGAAACAAATGCACAAACACACACATGCAAACACTCTCCCTTCATACCTCCATGCACCCTCTCTCGTTTGCTTATTATACTCGCTAGACCGAATGCTTGTCAACTCCAACCGTCACCAGTCAGCGTTTTTTATTTTTATTTTAAAGACAGTGCTTATCTACTGCAATCATTCACCGAGCCTTACATGGTTTGAGCACAGCAATTTGAAATGTTTAGTGTAGTCATTAATATTAATAGATTGGTTGAAAAGTGCAGCCATGGGAGGGAGTAGTAATGGTTTGAAGTGGGTATATAACATTGATTTATTTATGTATTCTACATGAATTAGTTTAGAAATCTAAACAGCGAGCGTGTTTCCAAGAGGCCGTGATTCTACAAGCGCCTGTTTTCCATGTGAAGAGGCTTTTTGGAAATTGCATCAATTAGATACTTAACAGGAAGCTGACCGGCCCTCTTTTGCATTGCAGATAAATGTCCAATCTAGAAAAGGAACAAAAGAAGGCAGAATTAGCAAGAGAAAGAAAAACTCAATTAATACAAACAGTCCTGATCTTCAGTACTTACATTCTCATGCCAGTGAAGGAGCATTCCTGAATTGTATGAATTTTAACTAGGTGACACTGACAGTGAATGGAGACTAACACGATCGCTTTTCAAATGTATTTTTAGTTAGGATATTAAAGGAATAGTTCACCTAAATTGTTTAACTACAAAGTTAATTTTGTCAGTGGTATTTTATAAAAAAAAATAAAAAAATGAATGGAGTATTTCTGTTTCTATTTCCGTATTCTGTTAGGTTATTATTGTCTTTATTATAGTTCAGGCCAACATGTTTTCACACCCAACTCGTCACATATTGACGCTTGGTCAGGACCCTTTCGGCGTCACTTTTTAACGCACAGGGTACCCCTTTAGCATCATTTTTCGACGCGCAGGGTAGTACTTCATTGATTTCAATGAGAAACCTTTGCCGTCATACACAGACGCGTTGGGAATGGGAAGGTTATCGTAATGATGAAATTATAATGGGTTATGATTTTGCCATTATGACGGAGTGTGATTCTCAATTTAACCAGCCAGCATCATTTTATTTACATTTTTACGCTGTCTCGTGACCAATTGCGTCATGCTAAAGAGTCGGGTGGATCTTTTGAATGAGATATGACTGAGTGCGAACGTGCAATCACGGAGCGGCGGGATCATCATTTCAGCGATTAAAACATTAAGATCAACTCTGTTCTTTACATAGAGATATCGTATGACTCAGAAGACTTGGAATGCAACATGAGTTAAAACTTTTATACTGTTTTTGGTCAGTTTTTGCAATAAATACCCGTGACTGTACTTTTATTTGCCTGTTATTGTTACGTGTTTTATATTGTTGAGAAGTGGGTAGGTTTAGGGTAGGAGTAGGGTTAGTTGCTCCAAAATATAAAAGTAGCCTATAAATATTCATAAAATCATGTCTACTTTTACAAGTGCAAAGAATTAAATGTGTCTTGATCTGACACATTGGGCAAACAACTGAAATCAATGGAGTACTCTGCGCGTCAAAAAATGATGCTAAAGGGGTACCCTGTTTTTTAAAAATTGACGCAGAGGGGTCCTGACCAAGCGCCAATATGTGCCGAGTTGGGAGTGAGAACATGTTGTTCAGGCCAGTTATTGGATTGCACTTGTCGCCTCTAAAACACTGTGAAAATTGAATATAATTACAAATTATGTAGTTTTTTTTTAGTTTGCAGTTTTTGTTTTTTAATAAAGAAGCCATGGAGATGAGAACTGAAGCACTGGGCTGGAGAAGCCAGCTGTTTGTGTGTGTGTGTGTGTGTGTGTTTTGACATGGATGTTTGAAACTAACATACAAAACCACGGCTAGAGAAGACGAGTTTTTGTGTAATTGGAATTTTTTACTCAAAACCTTAGTTACTGATATATGCACTGTAGAAAATCATATTCTTAATAAGAGTAATTTTAGAACAATTTAAAACAAGATACAATGTTTTAAGATACAAGCAGCACTGAATAAGATTATAACTTGTGTTTTTTAGACTTCGAATTATAAGTCTTGATATGTTATGCAGTGTTGCCACTCAAGCAATTTCTTAAGGAATTTTAGACATTTTAACTGAAAAACTTTAACTTTTTTGCACTATTGACCTTGCGGTAACTAGTCTGATCTTCCCTATATACACTGCATATAACATATAAAATCTTCCATTTTTTTCAGGATAAAGTGAATCCACATATAGGGATTTGTGTGGCAAGCGAAGCTGGGCTTACACAGCGGGAACCCCCAAAGCCTGTACATAATCCACATGTGCAAGTGACATAAAGACACGCGTGCGAATGCTGGCTTAGATATCATACGCTACACTCGAATGCATCACATAAACAGATGCATATATGCACAACGATGCCGTATGTGTGGAAGTGTGAGCGTAGGGGATGACAAATAGGAAAAAATATTGTTGTCACTGTCAGTGATTACGCATGGAGCCTTGTTGGGTTCTCAAGGGTTGTTTTCTAATCACAAACACCTGGAGGGGGTTATCATATGTGTTTGTGTGTGCGTCGGCGGAGCCATGACATAAAATAATCCTAACAAGGAATTTTAATGAAGGATTCGCAAGACATCAGATGTCCGGCACTCTATGAGTCGCATGAGTCCCTTTCAAGCAGTGTTACGGCGTAAGAATTAAAAGGACTAGACAGCCACCGCTGGCTTTTTCTTTTGCATTAAGTGATTTTAATGAACGTGTTTTCTTTCGTTTTTTTTTTTTTCATCCAATCCACTGTCATCAATATGTATTTTCGCTGATTAGCATCAAGCGTTGCCCATAGCGAGGCACGTTTGTGCTCCTTCAGCAGCTCAGTCATCTGTTAGCATTATCTGTCTTTGAACCGTTTTTGTATCCGATCAGTTCCACCTAATACGTCTCTTGATTCGCTATTGTAGCGCCCAGACAGCACGTTGTTCTCCTCACTTTAAACGCGCCTTCAGATGCCTGGCCTGTCATCATCTGGCAGTTTATCGTGCTTGTGTCTGGAGCTGCTTTTAGCCTAGCGCGTCTATCAAACCCCCGCTACCTTTGAATGCCAGATCAAAAGAAGATGAATTCCAGGCAAAGAGATGGAAAGGGGGAGCGCAGGGGGCTGTTTGTGCATGTGTGTGCGTGCGTGTGTGGGGATGGGTGCTTTGTAAACATCACAGTGACAGCTCACAATGGGTCGCTTTAGCGCAACGCTAACTCTCCGCCAGTCAGTCACACTCACTAGCTTGTTAAACAACAAATAATTCCTTCGCCCGGGGCCCATGCTCACCTCGGAAACGGTGCGAAGTTCATCCTCTCGCTTCTCATTAGTTTTGATCCTGACAGAGTCTTTGAATCATCCCTTCGTTGCTCTTTTGTCTTAATTGCCTTTTTTTCGTCGTATTCGATGAAGACGTACCTTTTAGCTAGCTGCATTAACAACAAGAAATTTGTTATTATAAAGGTGCGCTTGTGAAGTCTTATTTGATATAGAATATGTTCTCCTGAAAGCGTTCTCGACAGGAAGCAGACTTGTGGTTTGGCGTAGCCTAATGTTGTTTTTTTTAGACCTCTGTATCTCCTGATTGATCATCTGGTTTGTTTGTTGACAGCCTTTCTGACGCAATTAACAACTGAAAGCAGCACATTGTACTTTATGTCCTCATCTTGAAGTGTCTCAATATCACATCCTGTTGACTCAAATATCCTTGTTCCAGCACTGTCTCAGGGCAAACTGTGCACACCAAGTATTTTTGTGTCATAAAAGTTTCTGTGTAAACAAAGCGTGTGCAGCATGCAGTAATCTTTATCTTACGGTTGTTTGAGCGTGTTTTACGTTCCGTCTGGCATAACCACCAGACCTGAGAGTGAGAGATTGAGTCGTACATAGCAAAGTATTACAAGTTATAAATGAAATCTGACTCATTTCAACACTTTTTTTTATCTTTGGTCACATGGGATTTGGCAAAATGCTGAGAAAGAGCACCTGAGAGGAAACACATAAATTAGTAATATATATACACATGGTTTCTTGGCACAAGATTTTTTTTTTGCATTGATTAAAAGAGACTAAGATTCAAATCTCGTTTCCGTTTGTTTCCATTAGGGCTTGAAAACATTTAATATATATAGTGCTGTCAAACGATTAATCGCATCCAAAATAAAAGTTTGTGTTTGCAGAATATACACTCACCTAAAGGATTATTAGGAACACCTGTTCAATTTCTCATTAATGCAATTATCTAATCAACCAATCACATGGCAGTTGCTTAAATGCATTTAGGGGTGTGGTCCTGGTCAAGACAATCTCCTGAACTCCAAACTGAATGTCAGAATGGGAAAGAAAGGTGATTTAAGCAATTTTGAGCGTGGCATGGTTGTTGGTGCCAGACGGGCCGGTCTGAGTATTTCACAATCTGCTCAGTTACTGGGATTTTCACGCACAACCATTTCTAGAGTTTACAAAGAATGGTGTGAAAAGGGAAAAACATCCAGTATGCGGCAGTCCTGTGGGCGAAAATGCCTTGTTGATGCTAGAGGTCAGAGGAGAATGGGCCGACTGATTCAAGCTGATAGAAGAGCAACTTTGACTGAAATAACCACTCGTTACAACCGAGGTATGCAGCAAAGCATTTGTGAAGCCACAACACGCACAACCTTGAGGCGGATGGGCTACAACAGCAGAAGACCCCACCGGGTACCACTCATCTCCACTACAAATAGGAAAAAGAGGCTACAATTTGCACAAGCTCACCAAAATTGGACAGTTGAAGACTGGAAAAATGTTGCCTGGTCTGATGAGTCTCGATTTCTGTTGAGACATTCAGATGGTAGAGTCAGAATTTGGCGTAAACAGAATGAGAACATGGATCCATCATGCCTTGTTACCACTGTGCAGGCTGGTGGTGGTGGTGTAATGGTGTGGGGGATGTTTTCTTGGCACACTTTAGGCCCCTTAGTGCCAATTGGGCATCGTTTAAATGCCACGGCCTATCTGAGCATTGTTTCTGACCATGTCCATCCCTTTATGACCACCATGTACCCATCCTCTGATGGCTACTTCCAGCAGGATAATGCACCATGTCACAAAGCTCGAATCATTTCAAATTGGTTTCTTGAACATGACAATGAGTTCACTGTACTAAAATGGCCCCCACAGTCACCAGATCTCAACCCAATAGAGCATCTTTGGGATGTGGTGGAACGGGAGCTTCGTGCCCTGGATGTGCATCCCACAAATCTCCTTCAACTGCAAGATGCTATCCTATCAATATGGGCCAACATTTCTAAAGAATGCTTTCAGCACCTTGTTGAATCAATGCCACGTAGAATTAAGGCAGTTCTGAAGGCGAAAGGGGGTCAAACACAGTATTAGTATGGTGTTCCTAATAATCCTTTAGGTGAGTGTACACTCACCTAAAGGATTATTAGGAACACCTGTTCAATTTCTCATTAATGCAATTATCTAATCAACCAATCACATGGCAGTTGCTTCAATGCATTTAGGGGTGTGGTCCTGGTCAAGACAATCTCCTGAACTCCAAACTGAATGTCAGAATGGGAAAGAAAGGGGATTTAAGCAATTTTGAGCGTGGCATGGTTGTTGGTGCCAGACGGGCCGGTCTGAGTATTTCACAATCTGCTCAGTTACTGGGATTTTCACGCACAACCATTTCTAGAGTTTACAAAGAATGGTGTGAAAAGGGAAAAACATCCAGTATGCGGCAGTCCTGTGGCCGAAAATGCCTTGTTGATGCTAGAGGTCAGAGGAGAATGGGCCGACTGATTCAAGCTGATAGAAGAGCAACTTTGACTGAAATAACCACTCGTTACAATCGAGGTATGCAGCAAAGCATTTGTGAAGCCACAACACGCACAACCTTGAGGCGGATGGGCTACAACAGCAGAAGACCCCACCGGGTACCACTCATCTCCACTACAAATAGGAAAAAGAGGCTACAATTTGCACGAGCTCACCAAAATTGGACAGTTGAAGACTGGAAAAATGTTGCCTGGTCTGATGAGTCTCGATTTCTGTTGAGACATTCAGATGGTAGAGTCAGAATTTGGCGTAAACAGAATGAGAACATGGATCCATCATGCCTTGTTACCACTGTGCAGGCTGGTGGTGGTGGTGTAATGGTGTGGGGGATGTTTTCTTGGCACACTTTAGGCCCCTTAGTGCCAGTTGGGCATCGTTTAAATGCCACGGCCTACCTGAGCATTGTTTCTGACCATGTCCATCCCTTTATGACCACCATGTACCCATCCTCTGATGGCTACTTCCAGCAGGATAATGCACCATGTCACAAAGCTCGAATCATTTCAAATTGGTTTCTTGAACATGACAATGAGTTCACTGTAGTCACCAGATCTCAACCCAATAGAGCATCTTTGGGATGTGGTGGAACGGGAGCTTCGTGCCCTGGATGTGCATCCCACAAATCAACTGCAAGATGCTATCCTATCAATATGGGCCAACATTTCTAAAGAATGCTTTCAGCACCTTGTTGAATCAATGCCACGTAGAATTAAGGCAGTTCTGAAGGCGAAAGGGGGTCAAACACAGTATTAGTATGGTGTTCCTAATAATCCTTTAGGTGAGTGTATGTGTCCTGTGTATAATTATGTATATTTGAATACACACACACATACATGTATATATTTAAGAAATATTTGCATGTATATACTGTATATATATTTATATAATTTATATTATATATAAATATAATTATTTTATATAAAAATAAAAAAAAAATTCTTGCATGTGTGTGTATTTATATATACATAATAATTATACTTTTATTTTAGAAGTGATTAATCGCAGTTAATCGTTTGACAGCACTAATAAATATATATATAGCCAAAAGTTTTGGGACGCCTGCCTTTACATGCACATGAACTTTTAATGACATCCCATTCTTAATCGGTAGGGTTTATATGGAGTTGGCCCACCCTTTGCAGCTATAACAGCTTCAACTCTTCTGGGAAGGCTTTTCACAAGAGTGTGTTTATGGGAATTTATGATTATTCTTCTAGAAGTGTATTTGTGAGGTCAGGCACTGATGTTGGACGAGAAGGCCTGGCTCGCAGTCTCCACTCTGATTCATTCCAAAGGTGTTCTATCAGGTTGAGGTCAGGACTCTGTGCAGGCCAGTCAAGTTCCTCCACACCAAACTCGCTCATCCATGTCTTTATGGACCTTGCTTTGTGCACTGGTGCACAGTCATGTTGGAACAGGAAGGGGCCATCCCCAAACTGTTCCCACAAAGTTGGGAGCATGAAATTGTCCAAAATGTCTTGGTATGCTGAAGCATTAAGAGTTCCTTTCACTGGAACTAAGGGGCCAAGCCCAACCCCTGAAAAACAACCCACACCATAATCCCCCCTCCACCAAACTTTACACTTGGCACAATGCAGTCGGGCAAGTACCGTTCTCCTGGCAACCGCCAAACCCAGACTCGTCCATCGGATTGCCAGACAGAGAAGCGTGATTTGTCACCCCAGAGAACACATCTCCACTGCTCTAGAGTCCAGTGGCGGCGTGCTTTACACCACTGCATCCAATGCTTTGCATTGCACTTGGTGATGTAAGGCTTGGATGCAGCTGCTCGGCCATGGAAACCAATTCCATGAAGCTCTCTACACACTGTTCTTGAGCTAATCTGAAGGCCATATTTGCATCGGTAAAAACCAATTTATTTATATATAATTATAAGTAGATGCGCTATACTTTTATTATTTAGAAAGTGACCAATATTTTATATGTAGATTGATTTTTTTCCTCTCTAAACTGTTTCTCAAGCGCGTTCTCTCATCACCACTGCTGCTACGTGAATATGACGTATCACAGCACTACGAAGACTGAGGCGTGTCCTGACTGAGGCCCGGGTATACCTCACTTTCAACGTTCCGCTCTGTCTCCCGCACAGATGCGCGCGAGCCTTTCAAAGTATACTCCTTTGGCCGCAAGCACGGAAAGACGCGTTTGGTGCGTGCGCACTATCTAGTGGACTTTTGGTTTCAAGCGCTCAATTCACTGTTGTACATAGAATATAGATTAACATGGCAGAGGTAGAGCTGCATCTTCCACCAAATAATTACAAATCCAATTTTTGGAAAAACAGTCAGAAGGCAGCAAATTTATGATTTGTATTTTGACAGCTTAGGTTTTCAAACAGAACTTTTTAGAAGAGATTTTGCTAAACAAACCTAGATCAGCACAAAATTTCACTTGTTTATAGCCACATGTCCCCCTGTCTTTTGAGTTCATGTACTGGATGGGTTTTCTCACATTTCTCCTAGTCACCCAAAATGAAGAGTTTCAGTCCATTCATGGCACTGGAAGACTTTAGTGTCATATTGTCATGCATATTTAATTAGGTTTCTATAAATAGGGTATTTATTTTTCTGCTGTGTGAGAGCGCCTGGCCGGTCAGTGTGGGAGGGTGAGAGTGTGGTGCTGGTGGTTTGTGTGAGAGAGTGGCTTAGGGACTGTCCCTTTCAAATAAGCCTCCGTCATATTTAACGGGCCTCAGGTCAGCATGGAAATATGAAGAGTTTTGATAGGTAGTGAAGTGTTTTTTTTTTTTCTATTACTGGAATTTAAATCACAAAGAACTTGGAGGGCAGAGGATGTTGGTATGTTATGCATAAACTGTTAAGTTCAGACTGAATAGATCAGAGACCTTGTTTAAATCTTCAGATATTCAGCGCAGCAGGTTCTCATGCAGTGAGGAACTGAAGGTTTGATGAACTTTCCCATATATTCTTTTTCCCATATATTATTTTGGAATAATAATGTCTATAATAATATCTAAAAATTCTTAAAATAATTATGATTAAGATAAGTAACATGAGAACATATCTGGAATTACTTCGACTTCATACCCCATAGCCATTTTTGTTTAGAGCATAAATCTTACAAATTCATGCTTAAAACAAGAAAGAAAAAAACAGAGTGAGGCTTGTGGTGTACTAAAAAGATAACTCTGAAAATGTCTTATTTTACTCGTTTTTCCACATGTATATTTATTTTTACTGGGAAACGACAAATACTGACTAACAAAAATTATAGCATATCTCAAAAGGTCAAGGAAACTATGATTCATCTTGATATAACACTTTTATTTCTGTGCTGTATATATATATGGTAATATGTTTTAATGTAATATAGAGTAGCGTGATGTGTGTTTGTCCATAATGATGACGGTCAGTGTCAGACGGCACTGAAGTGGCCCCTCTGTAGCCTGTTATTATATTCCTGCCTCATGATGTCATCCCACAACTCCAGTGCATGAGAAGGTCACTCACTCACACACACACACACACACACACACACACACACACACACACACACACACACACACACACACACACAAACAAACAGCTGGCTTCTCCAGCCCAGTGCTTCAGTTCTCATCTCCATGGCTTCTTTATTGAGCTCTTGGAGAGCAGGGCCAGACAGTAACCCTTTACTCTCTAATATAGGCCTGTCCTTTCTCTCAAAACCACCAAATTTTCCTTTCTTTTTACAAGGAATTATGTAAATTTCCTTCAATGCAAACCCACGTGTTTTGCACACTTTCTCGAACCTTTTATAGCATCAGGTTTCTAATAACAAGTCACTAATATCAGATAATGAAGTCTGAACTCCACCCACCGAGAAGCCCAAGGGTTTTAGATGTGCCTGCAACTGTTTGTTGAATTGTGGGAGTTTTTGGTGTGATGAGGGTGGAAAGAATGAAGTCGTTATTTACTCAGATGGTTCTCTGGTGTAGGTGTGAGTCTGCCCCTGCTGTTCTATGGGAACACGCTGCTTGCTTTTCTTGGTATTGGTATTTTTTTTTTTTTTTTTTTTTTTGCTCAACTGGAGAACTTTTTTTCCCAGCACCGCTGTTGCTTTTGTTTGCTCTGGATGGCATGTCTGATTATTTATGGTGGGGGGGAAGGGAGTAGTCCAGCCAGTAAACATGTGACTGCACTGTATTTTGTTTTCCACTCACAGGGCCGTGTCCTTTGACAGATATTTTGAAGGCTAATAAACTTTTTATTTGCTTTATGATTGGGGACGGTGGGGGGAGGCAGACAAACAGATAAACGTAGCAAGAAAGAGAGAGAAGTTACTGTCTGCATACCATACTACCCTTTCTGTAGTATGAAAACTTAGTATTCTATATGGATAGAATAGCCAGACCAACTACTCCAGCTGACAAAAAGTACTGTATGCAACAGAGTATATAGTGCTGGATAGAGTATCCCACAATACACTGCACTTTTCATGATTCAAAAACAATATCAGCCACAATTTAAGCCATTTATTTTTTAAACTTATTATTTACTCTGCACTGGAGATTTTAACAATAAATTTGTGTTATATTTTTTATTATATTACATTTAAATTATATTAAATTATAATAAATTATATTTAATAATAAAATGAAGTTTATATTTATTTAATTAATTATTTATAAATAATACATTTATTACCAGCTAGTTGATTTTTACCTTAGCAAGTACATTATTTGCTAAAAGATTTTTTGTTAACTTCTTTCTTTCGGTTTGTTTTGGCAACTGATTTTTGCACATTCAACTTATTTTTTTTATGTGCTTATCTTTTTTTTTATTTTTTATTTTTTATAATGTGATCATTTGTTTCCGAGCTGATAACTTCAGTCTATTCGTTAAATTAATCATGCAACATGGTGTCATGGTGTTTAATGCGTAATCTGTATATTTCCTTTTCTTTTTAATAAAAGTAGTATACAGTATATGCTAGGGTTGTCAAAAGTACCGGTACTACTAAAAAAATACCAGCATACCGGCATACCGGGCACCGGGTATATTCGGTTCCCCTCTGATAAGATGCTCTCGTTCCAGATTGTTTGAGCGCTCTCTGAGCATCAAAGGTTTCTATTTACAGTGTGTTTTTACAAGGCATTGTACCAATCACAATCACATATGTTGAGCGTGTGAAGTTATGCAATGGCCTATCAGCGGTGCTGGTCAGTAAGTAGTCAGAATCCACTTAACACCACTGAAAACACACAAGGTTTTGTTTTGTTCAACGTGAGCTGCACGCTTCCCAATCCTTTCATTATAACCAACAAAGTGTAAACACTATGTAAATAAGAAATTCATTGCACAACTAAGACAGCTTTTTTTATTATAACAAGAGTTTTCACGAAAGTTCAGAATTCAGTGATCTTGCGATTTAGAGATTGACAGCCTTAGTTATTATAAAGGGTGGGTTCTTCTCTTGCTTTCTGTTTATTACCCATTCACAATCTAAATACGAGTTTAGTTTTGCATGCTTGACAACAGTGTTTAAATGCGTGATTGAATCAGAAACTGTGATGATTGACAGTACGGACGAGACAAAACGGGACAATTTTTAACATTTCTTAATTTAACAGTTTTTGCTGGTATTGGTACCGAGTTTTGGTACTGTGACAACCCTAGTATATATAGTATTATGCACTGCAGTATGCTAATATTTTATTCTGAACCTAGTTTGAAATATTAAACAACAGCTTGTGTCCTCCCTGTTCCCTGTAGCTTTAATCTATTCACTGAAAATGTTTTTGATAACCATTTTTAAAATAAGCTGATAACGTTTCCTATCAGCTTATTTTCACCTACTTGTTTGTTTTGGTGACTAATCGTTGCACATGTGACCAAATGAAGCTGTACATTTGTTTAAAAAAACAGAAGAGATGGAAAAACAGTATCTTGTCCAGCTGTAAGAACATAGCATCATTTGAATTACTGACGTCAAATAGCAGTAGGGCTGTTCTCAGGGGAGTGTCAGTCCCCAAACACAAAAACACAACACTATCGAAACTGTTGTTCATGAACTTTTGTTTTCTCACACTGTTTTTTTTTCTTCTGTATTTTTTTTCCTCACTCAGGCCTTACAAGTTGCACGGCAGATCCTTCTCCAACAGCAACAGCAAAGCAACGCCCTCAAGTCCCCTAAAAATAATGACAAGCAGCCTGCACCACAGGTACGTGTGTGTGTGTGTGTGTGTGTGTGTGTGTGTGTGAAGCTCCAATGTTGCTCAAATGTTTCTTTTTGATTGCTCAGGAGACTTAATGGAGTTCTCAGAATGAATTTCTTAGTAGAAGTATCAAGTGTCTCAGATGTTTCTCCTCAAATTCCTTATGAGAAATACAACAGAAACAAATGACAAAATTGTTCAAACAATATCGATGTAAATTGTTTCTGTAAAATGTAAAATGATTGTGGATCTAGTTCAGATGACAAGATTTTGGCAGAATTAGCTGTTTTTTGACTCATTATTTAATCAGACTTTAGGAAAAAATTTTAATTATATGAAATATATTATATTTAAAATTTTAATTGTAATTCATTATTTATAAATAATAAAATTATAAACAGCTTGTTGATTTTTACCTCAGCAAGTACATTATTTGCTGAAAATGTTTTTGGTAACACTTTATTTTACAGTGTCCTTATTATATATGTTACATGTACTTACCATAGCCGTATATAATAACCGTAAATTATGCATAATTACATGCAACTAGCCCTCAACCAAACCCTAATCCTACCCTAACCCTATAGTAAGTACATGTAGTTAATTAATATTATTCTTAAATATATTATTACACTGTAACAATGACACCTTAAAATAGTGTAACCATGTTTTTGTTAACATTTCTTTGCAACTGATATTTGCACATTCAACTTTTTTCATGTTACGTAAATTTTACTAAAAAATGTGTGATCATTTATTTCCGAGCATATTACTACACCACATTCGCTAAATTAAATGTGCAACATGATGTCATCTGACTACATTGTTGCACGTTTGATGCAAAATGTTTATTTTTATTAACTTTTTTTTTTTTTTTTTATAAATAAAAGTCAAATGTCTTAGATTTTTCTCTTCTTTATGAGAAATACAACAGAAACAAATGAGAAAACACAATGTTGACCTGTTAAATGAATGTGAATATAGTTCAGATTATTAGATTTTAGGAGAATTAGGTGAGCAATGAGCACAGTTTGAGACATTAAAATCTCCACTCAAGTCTTGGAGAAACATTAAAGATATGAAAGAGATCTAATTTGTCTTATTTGTTTTTTGTTTTTCTTTCTTGTAGAACAGTACTGGTGCTGACATAAATATGTGTGTGTGTTTATGTGAGTGATCAGGCATTATTTGTTTACATCTATATATACAGTTGGTGGTACAACATGTACCTGTCAAAGCTTGACAAACAGGAAATTAAGGCAGACAGGGCTGAAGAGCTGGAAGCACATTAGCGTAGTGTTCTTTCATCATTCACAGTAATCTAACAAATCACACACAATGAAATCCTGTCAGTTTTAGCACATTATGAGCACATGGATATCTAACGTGTGTGCAAGTGTGAAGAGCAAACAACATTAGCTTATTTAATAGAGGTACAGTAAGTATGGCATTTTCTCTCTCTGCCTCTTTCTCTCTGATTTCACACTTAATTCTGTCATCAGCAGTTAAAGGGGGTGCTCAGGAGCAGCCCTGGCTCCTGTCTTAGCCTCCGGGCTTTCTATTTGCCTATCCTTTGTGATGCAAAGCAAATCCGGCCCTTTTTATTTCCCCATCCGCGCCCCTTTAAAAGAGAGCAGCTAGCCATGTCTGATGCAATATTTACGTTTATTTGAGATCATTCTCGCTCAGATCCTTATCTTTGTTTGAGCAAGGTGGATGTTGTTTGTTTCGTGGTGGAATCGCAGGAGACCAAGGGGCATATTTGTTAATTAACGCACATCCCTGCTTTGAGTGAGTCTGTTTGTGTGTGCAATCACTATATAGGAAGGCTTTTTAGCAGTACTTGCTAATGAATCATACATTTTCTAAGCATTTAGACTAAGGAAAATGAGGGAAAACATCTTAGACTCGCATTGAATGAGTGACTTGGACATCAAAGGGATTTGAGGTTGGCTCTTTTCATCCAAAACACAACATAACAGCATGCTAAAAAAACAATAGCAACCACATAGCAACACCCTAGAATCATGACGCAAGTTTTGTGAAGGCAAGCACCACCATTTTAATCACAACTAGTTTTTACTGAGGTGTTGTGGCAGGGCTGCACGATTAATCGAAATAAATCCAACATTGCGATATGTCCTAGTGCAATTATCAAAGTGCAAAGGCTGTGATTTAAATTTAATGTAAATATGTGTTGCGTGTTTCAGAGTGAAGCGCGGAACTGTGTTCTTTTACACGCGAGCAGCTCATAATTCTGTGTTTTCAGTGTCTCAGAGCGGATCACAGGAAATGCTGCTCCACTCAAACTCATCTCTGCATCTGCTCTGAGTTTGGGTTGCTGCATTTGGGAACATGCAACATGTGCCAACCATCTCAAACTTGTAATGAGAAGCTCTTATAAACTGGCTGTTATCAACAAAAGAGAAGCTGCGGTTTTCTGACAGTATAAAAGCTTGATGATTTAACATTTGAAAGTGATGAAATTAAGGCAACCATACATTTTAGAATTGTAATTTTACAGTTGCACTGTATGATAAAAATACTAGTAGTAGTAGTAGTATATTTCTTAAATGCTCATTTTTTATTTTACAGTGAAATATTACAATAGTTATATTTCTTATTATAGTCATCACAATTATAGTGCATTCACAATTTTTATCAGGAAAAAATGCAATAAGATTTTTTTTATCCCCCAAATCATGTAGCCTCGCTTTGTGGCATATCAGTATCATGCCATGTAGTCTAAAAGAACTTAATAAATCACAAGGGAAGAAATACGGTATCTGTGACCTTTAGGTTCTGTGTGAATTTGCCAGAATTGAGTCGAAAGGATCAAGCTAAAGCGCTTCACTCATCAGGTTGAGGGGTCAGTGGCCGGCAGATTCCACTATGCGGACTGTTAGTAAGTAGAGAAGGAGCAGACCAGCCTCAACACACAAAGACGAAATTAAAATTCAAATTTATTAATGTATACAGAGAAGCATGGCCAACCTGTCACTCACACCAGTGAAAAAGAAAGCATGTGTGTTTTTGTCTTTCACCCTCATGCTCTCTTCTGTCTTTCTATGACTGTGTTCAGAACAGAATCCTAGTGTACTGCATACTGCTAAATAAATACTGTATACTGCTTGCTATTTGTTTTTATGTATGTACTGTACTGCTTAATGTGAACAATTTAAATCAAGTGGTGAAGTTGTTGAGCACAATGCATTGTGGGATAGTTCCCAGTGTAATATGCTTTGTTGTACACTGACCATTTTGGCACATTCGTTCTTTGTATATAGAAAATATTCTGACTATGCACAGTATGCATACTATATACTGCAGAAATAGTATGCTAGTATGCTATTCTGGACAGAGCCTTTTTCTCTCCTTCATTCCATCCAATAAGTCTTTAGCTCATTATATTATCCGAGCACCCAATAGCTCTTGCAGTCTTGTGTGATCTATCTATCATTAGATGCTGATCTCTATTAGGTGTTATTGCTGTATTGAGGCACCAAAAGCCAGCATCAATTTGCTTTCCTTACTCTAGAGCATTTTAATTTGATTTGTGACAGTTTTCTCACCAATTCAGCATTTCAATCACCGTCCACCTAAGACTTTGAAGATTTAAGTGTTTGCACATTATTTATTTTGGTTAGCAGTGAGAAACGTAATTGTAGCACATTAATTGTTAATTGTTGGCTTATAGGGAACACAGGGTATGGCAGTAAACTCATGGGAACCTTTACTAATCGATGGGCGTCTTAAGTAGCGCATTGGATGCTGGACAATTAACAGACAATATGTCTTATATTTCTTCATTAGTCATACTAGGAGATTTTAAAAAAAATTAAATGGGGGAAAAAATCTTTATTAATATGACACAAAACAGAACACCATAAACATCTGGTGTAGTGACAGACCGGAGCAGAGGCTAAACACACTCGGCTGGTCAGAAAAACGTGAGTAAATCACCGACAAAATGACACGTGTAATTAAGAGTCCATGCCACTTTACCACTTTACACCTACAGCAGAGAAGAGAGAGAGTCAACAAGAGAAAGAGAGAGAGAGAGGAAGATTGAGAGAGTGCAACTCCCTCCTTGCTAATTACGGTTATCACTGAAATGGTAGGGCTTGAGTCATTAGTTCCATGTGCATTTAATTAGAGGCAGTCTGAAATTGGATTTAACTTATTACTTTTTCATGGATCGCTTTCTTGTCATCACTTTAAATTGGATTGCAGCCCCAGGTAACTAATTATGCCCGCCACAGGATCAGGAGTGGAGAAATAGGTAATTAGGAACAACACTTGCGGACCTTCCTTGATAGTCCACCCTCTCCATGGAATGAGTGAAAATAAAAAAAAGACCAAAAAAGGAGTGAGGATTATTTGCGACAATGCTGTGAAAGCAGGTGTGGTCAACTCTGCGTTGCCACCTCTGGAGGATTAAAGCTGGGTTGGCAGTGTTATTTTGACATGATTTTCGCCTGCTAGCATAATGCCCGTACTAGACACGTTGTGGTTTATTTGATCATTGCACAATGTAAATGTCATGCCTATCCTCATGCACTTGTGAACTTTAGCCGTTAAAGGCCGCTTGAGCGTAAACTTTTGCCGTTCACGCTTGAGTTGGCGAGAAGATATAGCAAAACAAACGTAGTGTCAATAGGCAGCCTGAAAAGAGAGGTTGTTTGTTTCCTTGGACAGTGTTGACGCTTGTTGAGATCAGCTGGTCTGTTCGCTTATTTTTGGTGGAAATGAGTTAGTATCTTCCAAACATGTGCGAATCATCTGGAGGAGTTTGTTGCTGTACCAAAAACTCAATGATGGTGAAGCTTCCGCAAATGTACTTGTCGTGAAGTGTGGTATTCGTTATCTAAGCTGTCAGACTGTTTTTGTCAGGTTGACACTAAAATGTATGAAAAATCTCATAGACTTTCTGTGAAGAAGGGACTTTTCTAGGGATCAGAATGTTATAGAGATTTAGGCCAGTAAGCAACAATTCAGATCACTGTAGAAGACTACACAGAACATCCTTGCAACTAAAAAGGCAATGCCCTAGAAACCACCGAGAACACTCTAGCAGCCTCATAGAAACAGCCATTCAGAACATTTTAGCAACTGTATAGCAACACCCTGGCAACCACTCAACATAATACTGCAACACTGTAAATGGTTTAAATCTAATTGTAAGAATGATAACCTGACATATATAAGTGAATCAGGTATTATTTGTGTGTGTGTGTGTGTGTGTGTGTGTGAGAGAGAGAGAGAGAGAGAGAGAGAGAGAGAGAGAGAGAGAGAGAGAGAGAGAGAGAGAGAGAGAGAGATTGTTAGTGGGAAAATTTTGATTTTTAATTAAAAAAATAATGTAATATTTGAAATATTTATATTTATTTAATTATTTTTCATTTTACTCACCTTTGGCAATTTATTGTTGGACCCTGATCACAGGATTCTGCTCCTACACTAAAACACCCAGCAACAGTAGTTTTTAAGCATTTTATGACTTTTATTGTTTGTTAAATGTCCTCTGTGGTGAGCTAGACTCACTTGTTCTCTCTGGCCTCAATGGTCAAAAATGTAAAAAAATAAAAATTGTGTTTTGATGATGTCACAGGAAGTAATCAGTAGAGCTGTTTTGCACAATCTTTCTCCTTCTGTTTCTCTTTGCCTTTCTTTTATGATCATATGCAGTCGTTGGGAGGGCAAGTGGAGGTCAAGCGATAATGTCCTCTCACTTTAACAAACGATGAAGGGCCCACACAACCCCCCCCCCCACACACACACACACACACACACACGCACAGACAGACTGCAATTCCTCGTCTTCATAGAGTGCTACATGACACAGTGCAGAAGTCAGGCCTTGGCTCTCCTTCACTAATACCCTCTTTCTTCTCTGCAGTGTTTTTTTTTCTCTCCAGTCTTTTTTGAACTACTGTTTTTTTGGTGCAGACCCATGGCATTGTCCTGACACATGTATACCACAGTGCAACAATCTGTAACTCATTAGCGGTGTGGTGTGCTGGGGCTCGCTGGAGCTCGGCCAGAGCTTCCAGCCTCTCTTACAGACAAACCCAGCACAGCATAGAGCCCAGCTCAGCCACGAGAAGCCCGACGTGGGCTGGGGAGTCTGTCAACCCCTGCTCTGCTTTGGAGGTGACAATGAGGCTCTGATAATGTCAGTGTGGAGGGGAGTTTAAATGTTTGGGGTCGGTAAGAATTTTTTTTTAAAAGTCGCTTATGCTCACCAAGGCTGCATTTATCAAAAATATAGTAATAACAGTAATATTGTGAAATATTATTACAATTTTAAATAACTGTCTTCTATTTTGATATATTTTAAAATTTAATTTATTCCTATGATGGCAAAGCTACATTTTCAGCAGCCGTTACTGCAGTCTTCAGTGTCACACAATCCTTCAGAAATCATTCTGATATGCTGATTTTGTCCTCAAGAAACACTTCTGATTATTATCAGTGTTGAAAATGGTTGTGGTGCTTAATATTTTTGTGAAAACCATGATACATTTTTCTCAGGATTCTTTGCTGAATAGAAGCTCAGAAGAACAGCATTAATTTGAAACAGAAATAATTTCTAACATTATAAATGCCCTTACTTTCATTTATGATCAATTAAATGCATCCTTGCTGACAATTTTTCTTCCATGAAGAAAAGGAGAAATTTTGAATAATATAGTGGATAATGAATCACAAGTGAGTCCATATAACTCATGCGCTAGATTACAAATCTTCTGAAGATAGTTTTGCCAGTCATTAGCTTTGTCTGACATACTTTTTCACTGATTTCACTTAAATTTAAATGATTTTTCACTGATCATTTTCCAAAATTATCTGTTAACCTCTGTGACCAGACCATTGAGAACCAAATCAATACGATTCATAAACAAATTATTTAGACCAGTTTTGTGAATTGAGTCATTTACAGTTCTTAATTTACATTTATTAATTTAGCAGACGCTTTTATTCAAAGAGACTTACAGAGGAGCAGCACAACAAGCGTTTTAAATAAATCAACTGATTCAACTGTTTTATTAACTTGATTTAAGATTTGGATGTTGCTACTGATGATCTTATGATCTCTCATGAACACAGCAATGAGAGCTAGGGCAGATGTCAAAATAAATTTTGTTCTATTCCTCAAAGCAATCGAATGACTTCAGAAGACTATAGCACAGAAGCCGTATAGTATGGACTGCTTTTTATGATACTTGTTTTGTAGTTTTGTAGTTGTGACAGCCCCACTTTTACATCCCCATTTCACTTTTATTGTTGGAATTTCTTCTAAAAATCGCCTTGAATTTCTCCCCCCACAGCGTTCACTGTCTCACATCAGTACAGTACATTACAATGCAATAAACACGATTAATACTAATACCAATACATAAATACATACACTCACCTAAAGGATTATTAGGAACACCTGTTCAATTTCTCATTAATGCAATTATCTAATCAACCAATCACATGGCAGTTGCTTCAATGCATTTAGGGGTGTGGTCCTGGTCAAGACAATCTCCTGAACTCCAAACTGAATGTCAGAATGGGAAAGAAAGGTGATTTAAGCAATTTTGAGCGTGGCATGGTTGTTGGTGCCAGACGGGCCGGTCTGAGTATTTCACAATCTGCTCAGTTACTGGGATTTTCACGCACAACCATTTCTAGAGTTTACAAAGAATGGTGTGAAAAGGGAAAAACATCCAGTATGCGGCAGTCCTGTGGGCGAAAAATGCCTTGTTGATGCTAGAGGTCAGAGGAGAATGGGCCGACTGATTTAAGCTGATAGAAGAGCAACTTTGACTGAAATAACCAATCGTTACAACCGAGGTATGCAGCAAAGCATTTGTGAAGCCACAACACGCACAACCTTGAGGCGGATGGGCTACAACAGCAGAAGACCCCACCGGGTACCAATCATCTCCACTACAAATAGGAAAAAGAGGCTACAATTTGCACGAGCTCACCAAAATTGGACAGTTGAAGACTGGAAAAATGTTGCCTGGTCTGATGAGTCTCGATTTCTGTTGAGACATTCAGATGGTAGAGTCAGAATTTGGCGTAAATAGAATGAGAACATGGATCCATCATGCCTTGTTACCACTGTGCAGGCTGGTGGTGGTGGTGGTGTAATGGTGTGGGGGATGTTTTCTTGGCACACTTTAGGCCCCTTAGTGCCAATTGGGCATCATTTAAATGCCACGGCCTACCTGAGCATTGTTTCTGACCATGTCCATCCCTTTATGACCACCATGTACCCATCCTCTGATGGCTACTTCCAGCAGGATAATGCACCATGTCACAAAGCTCGAATCATTTCAAATTGGTTTCTTGAACATGACAATGAGTTCACTGTACTAAAATGGCCCCCACAGTCACCAGATCTCAACCCAATAGAGCATCTTTGGGATGTGGTGGAACGGGAGCTTCGTGCCCTGGATGTGCATCCCACAAATCTCCATCAACTGCAAGATGCTATCCTATCAATATGGGCCAACATTTCTAAAGAATGCTTTCAGCACCTTGTTGAATCAATGCCACGTAGAATTAAGGCAGTTCTGAAGGCGAAAGGGGGTCAAACACAGTATTAGTATGGTGTTCCTAATAATCCTTTAGGTGAGTGTATATACATAACTGGCTGTAACTCTGATTTAATTTGAGACTGGTGAACAAAAGATTTCTGTTCATTCATGCATATGCAACTCTAAGTCTTCTGTTTGATTGCAAAAGCTGATAGTCCTCATATAGAATATGAGAAGGGTCAGACATAATTTTGCCTGCCAGAGACGACATCTTTTAAATATAGGCATCTTGAAAACTTGACTTAAGCATTTGGCCCACAGTCTTTGAGCAAATATGTAGCAGTCTAGCCAATCAAGCTTTAAGTTGAACAGCGTGACAGCTATACCATCCATGCACATATTCTATATTGTACAACACTCTGTAATATACACTCTGTTTGTTTGCTCCAAATACGTTGTTATACCTTGCAACAAACATAATCTGTATGTGCACTCGATAATAAAGCAGCATCCACATAGACACCCAAGTATTTATAAGAGGACCCTTGTTCAATCTTGTACAGTCACTGGTGTTACATATGTATTTGCTGGAAGACCAAAAATCATTTCCTTTGTCTTACTTACGTTTATAATGTGAATTCCTTTCACACCACTCCACTGATCTATCTGAATACTAGAATCATCTTCAATTCCTAATAAAGACAACAGCACAGAACAGCCGAGCTATTCTTCAAAAAGTCACTTTTTGTGTCTCACACAAGAAAGAAAGTCATGTAGGTTTGGCAGCATTTGGGTAAGTATAAATGAAGACAGAATCGGCTTTTTAAGGCGAACTATTCCTTTTAAGTCATAATCGTTTGCCGCTTTTTTTTTTCGCTCTGAAGGCCCTCAGAAGACGTATTTCTCATTCCTCCATCTGCGGCTGTAGCCACGTATCATTCCTGTTCTCTTCAGCCGTTTGTTTTTTCTAGTCATATTGTAAGAATGCATTATGTGTAATGTGTAGATGAGAAACAGGTTTGGATGATGCTGTCACGATGAGGTCATCACGCTTTTTTCCAGACCGTCTGGCCCAGCCAGTGAGTAACGTCCAACCGTCAGATTGCTGTCGCATCAACTCCGAGCGCCAACCCTTAAAGCAACAGTGCCATTTTGGAGACCTTTTCACTTCAGTCATGTTTCTTTTCTCCCCCCAAGCCGCCTACCAGCCCCTTCTTCTTGTTTCCTCCCCTTCTCTCCTCATCCCTCAATTCTTTCCATCTTTTCGTCCGTTTTTCGCCACGGTATGCAGATGTGTGGTCCGTGTTGCTAGGACTGATTCATTCGTCCTGCGGGGAGTTTATGGAGAGATGCATATGTCGTAATTGAGACTCCAAAACACTAACAGCTATATGAGAAGCTTGGTGAAGTCTCTTGTGTGAAGCCACATCTGACGGCCTGTGGGTTCACTGGAGAACTGACAGTTGTCAGCGGTTAGCATGAGATGCTTGGGACAGAGGAATATGGCTACTGTGATCAGCGTGTGTATGTTTAACTGCTTTTAATAGTTGAGCTCTTTCTCTCTCACTCTCTTTTTCTTATTTTTTTCTAAAGTTTTAAAATTGTCATTAAGAGTAGACAAAACACATATGGTGTTGGTTTATATTTTTTACAGATGTTAAAATACCCTGCTGTGGCCTTGTGCTGCTTTGTTTGGAAAGGTCGACTGAGTTTGGTAAAGCAAAGATGTTCACTGAATGTTCGCTTGCGTTTGTCTCACACTCATTAAGCATGCCAGTAAATGTTTTCTTTGATCTCCGATGATCTCAGAATATATAATGAATATATTAATATAGATTCTTTACCATAATATTTTATTTTATTTGTGATGTGTCATTTAAGATTAAAATATTATTACATTTATTTTTAAAAAATTATAAACCATTTGATAATTTGAAATTTAAATTGCATTATTTAAATGTATATTTATTTACATTTTTATCTACATTTTTCCAATAGTTTATTAGTTAACTACTGTTAAAATGACTTTTTTTCTTTTCTTTTTTTCTTTTAAAATTAATACTTTTATTCAGCAAGGACACATTTAATAGATTAAAAGTGACAGTAAAGACTTATTTTACAAAAAAAAATCTATTTCAAATAAATGCTGTTCTTTTGATCAAAGAATCAAAGTTTTATTTATATATATATATATATATATATATATATATACACTCACCTAAAGGATTATTAGGAACACCATACTAATACTGTGTTTGACCCCCTTTCGCCTTCAGAACTGCCTTAATTCTACGTGGCATTGATTCAACAAGGTGCTGAAAGCATTCTTTAGAAATGTTGGCCCGTATTGATAGGATAGCATCTTGCAGTTGATGGAGATTTGTGGGATGCACATCCAGGGCACGAAGCTCCCGTTCCACCACATCCCAAAGATGCTCTATTGGGTTGAGATCTGGTGACTGTGGGGGCCATTTTAGTACAGTGAACTCATTGTCATGTTCAAGAAACCAATTTGAAATGATTCGAGCTTTGTGACATGGTGCATTATCCTGCTGGAAGTAGCCATCAGAGGATGGGTACATGGTGGTCATAAAGGGATGGACATGGTCAGAAACAATGCTCAGGTAGGCCGTGGCATTTAAACGATGCCCAATTGGCACTAAGGGGCCTAAAGTGTGCCAAGAAAACATCCCCCACACCATTACACCACCACCACCAGCCTGCACAGTGGTAACAAGGCATGATGGATCCATGTTCTCATTCTGTTTACGCCAAATTCTGACTCTACCATCTGAATGTCTCAACAGAAATCGAGACTCATCAGACCAGGCAACATTTTTCCAGTCTTCAACTGTCCAATTTTGGTGAGCTCGTGCAAATTGTAGCCTCTTTTTCCTATTTGTAGTGGAGATGAGTGGTACCCGGTGGGGTCTTCTGCTGTTGTAGCCCATCCGCCTCAAGGTTGTGCGTGTTGTGGCTTCACAAATGCTTTGCTGCATACCTCGGTTGTAACGAGTGGTTATTTCAGTCAAAGTTGCTCTTCTATCAGCTTGAATCAGTCGGCCCATTCTCCTCTGACCTCTAGCATCAACAAGGCATTTTCGCCCACAGGACTGCCGCGTACTGGATGTTTTTCCCTTTTCACACCATTCTTTGTAAACTCTAGAAATGGTTGTGCGTGAAAATCCCAGTAACTGAGCAGATTGTGAAATACTCAGACCGGCCCGTCTGGCACCAACAACCATGCCACGCTCAAAATTGCTTAAATCACCTTTCTTTCCCATTCTGACATTCAGTTTGGGGTTCAGGAGATTGTCTTGACCAGGACCACACCCCTAAATGCATTGAAGCAACTGCCATGTGATTGGTTGATTAGATAATTGCATTAATGAGAAATTGAACAGGTGTTCCTAATAATCCTTTAGGTGAGTGTGTGTGTGTATATATATATATATATATATATATATATAAAACTTTGATTTTATATATCCCTCTGGTCACTGTGCAGGACTTGTATATGTCATTCCCAAAATGAATTGTTGTTGTTTGGCCGCAAAAGGAGGGATTTTGAGCCATTCCTCTTCCAGAACAGTGGCCAGGTCACTATCTGATGCTGGTGGAGGAAAACATTTTCTGGCTTGCTCCTCCAAAACACCCCAAAGTGGCTCAAAAATATTTAGACCTGGAGACTGTTCAGCTTCACTTTCATGTCATCATTCTGTCACAAGTCTTGCTTATTGGTGCATTATCATGCTTGCTTATTGGTGCGCTCATCAAGCACAGTAGGGAATGCCATGATATTGCAGCCCAAACCATCATTGATTCACCCCGTGCTTCACTCTGAGCAGCAACAGTCCAGGTGTTAAGCCTCCTTGGGGGCTTCTCCACACTGTAACTCCCACAGATGTGAGAAAGACAGTGAAGGTGGACTCATCAGAGAACAATACATGTTTCACATTTTCCACAGCCCAAGACTTGGCACCATTGAAACCAACATTTGGCATTGGCACCAGTGACCAAAGGTTTGGCTATAGCAGCTCGACCATGAATATTGACCAGGTTAGTACCTGGACGTCCCTTTCAGACAGCTTCCTCTTGCGTTGACAGTTACTCCTGTTGTATGTGGTTCGTCCTACGTGGTGGTATGCCCACATTACCCTGGATACCATAGCCTTCGATCCACTACAAAGACTTGCTGAGAGTTACAGATGAGCCAGCGAGATGCGCACCAACGATTTGCCCTCTTTTGAACTCTGTCTCGCATTATGTTGTGTGGATTGCAATATTTTATTTACAGCTGTGCTGCTTTGCTAATTCAACCTTCACAACCTCTTCAACCTCTTACTGATGGAATGTAAAATCAGTGAAGATTTGCCACCAGGCCGCGCATATATAGACGTGAAACCTTCAATACTATATTGGCCAGAGTTTCCGTTTCAGTGTTCAACCCGTTTGTGGTATTAATATACATATTTCAATATTTATTATATATATTTTTATAGCAAGTAGTTCACTGTTCAAATAAGGTAATTTGTTTCTTAAGATTTAGTTTCTTTCCTCTGATCAAAATGTTTTGATGATGCATCGAAAAATAGTGTCTGACTCAAAAAAAGGACTCTGAATCAATCACAATAGCACATAAAGAAAACAACATTCCCCCACCCACTTCATTTATGTCGAACATCACCAACAAAAGCTCATGTTTTGACTGAAGTCAAAGCCGAGGCGAAGCACAGTACGTGGTGGAACACTTTTCGCTAACATAACAGCGCAGGATTAATCAAACAGGATCTGCTCGATATTAAGTAGCTTTTGTCATAGTGCAAATCGCTAAATGCACATGTAATCGTTTCAGAGTTTGCGGCTTCTGTAGTGATCGTCTGCACCCTCATTACCTGTGCCAAATATCAACACCACACATACTGTACTGAAACTGCTGCCGTCATGCTAGTCAGAGGTCAGAGATGACTGTTTGGTCTCTGCTCATTCATTAATAGAAGTGACATTCAAGATGTGTGTGTGTGTGTGTGTGTGTGTGTGTTTGCTCCTTCAAAACGAAGGTTGTTGCCCACAGCACCAGCTGTTTTCTGTTAACATCACACCTGTTCTGCTACAACCCGTTTAAGTAAACAACAGATTACATTTAGTCACAGGACAGCGTACCAATGAGTTTATTTAGACACGCGCAAAAGGTCTACAAACGGTTTTGAACAAAGATATCTCGTCATAGTAGTAGTACTAGAACCCGTCACATCTGTAGTGGTTTTGTAATGACTCTTCACGAGAGGATTCGTATGACTACGTGGTTCAAATGCTAAACTCAAGCAGGTTACCAGCAAACACTTATCTGGGATCAGTTTCCCCCCCGGCCCAGTGTCACCCTGACAGTCATATGGGGAACCGCAGCGCTGATCTGAGATGGAGCGCGTTATTGTTTGTGTGTCAGTCTTGCAAAGGAGTCAACCTGTGCTTTCCAATTATCTGTAACAAGACATAAATGAATAGTGTTGGTTCTGTGACTCACAAAGTGATGGAGTGAATAAACAGCAAGATCTATTAGACGGCTTGGATAGAAAGAGTATGGGTAATTATGGCGTACAGGCCCGAACACAGCACAGATAGATGGAGAGAGAGCGAGAGAGAGAGACAAGAGGAGGAGGCTTGAACTGTATGTCTGCTAAATTTATCATGAGCCCTTTGGGAGCAGTGAAATGAGAACAGTGGCCTATTACTGCTAAGAAGGTGTTTTATTGAGAATATGCCGACATTCTGCCCAGGGGAGACGGCATGGGAGAGGGGGTACGGCCAAGTGTGTGTGTGTGTGTGTGTGTGTGTTCATATGAGCGGCTGCATACGTTATGTGTGCATACTTGCACGGCTGCTTGCCTTTTTGCCCTTGCTTGAGCATGTGTAAGTTTTATACAAGTGTGTCTATGTGTGCACTTCTGAGAGTGTTTGCCAGAGAAACAATGAAGTATTTAATTATTCACTAAGGTACATCATGTATAGACTTTTAACTCTTCATTTCTTTAGGTCAGTAATTAATACAGTCAGTCTCTGATGGACTACAGAAACTGTTGTTTACAGTCCCACAAACTATGACACTACGTGCAACATAAATTCTACTACGTGAATATAATTATTTTCTATTGTCGTTTATGTACAGTACCATGGCATGATTTATTACTATGATGGTATTAATTAATTTATTTAATATATATATATATATATATATATATATATATATATATATATATATATATATATAATTAAATAAATTAAATGGATTTATTTATTGAATTTATAAATCTTGCTGTTGTAATGTCTTTACTGTTTCATTTGGATTTTCAAACGTTTATAATCTTTCATGTATTATTAACATAATGCAAAATATAAAAATACTATTATCTTGCCTAAATATGATATTTTTATTACATACAGGGTTTTATTTATATAAATGCTAATATTCTAATTGAAAAACCTTTATAAAAACTAGTAAGTAAGTTTAGCCTTGGGTTTTGAATGTGTAATATAAAATTTACCAGTAGAGGGCGAAGCAACTTTTCTGTGTTTTTCCCCCTCTTTTTTTAATAACAAAAAAAAGTGTGAGAAGGTGGTGATGTTTTAATCACTTGCTAGCTCTGAGCACTTATGTTCTAACCGTTCGCAGCAGAAGTGGAGCCGCGGTGTGTGTTATTTTATGCTGTGGAAATTAGTGGATTTGGACATGAGTTAGACTGTGAGTTGAACCCACACACACACAGTCAGTCTGTTCAATATTTAAAGTTTGTCTGTCATCAAATAGAATAAAATGTACACTTTAAAGTGTCTGAAAAATGTTGGATTTATCATAACATTTTATATAAATATAATTATTATTATGTAAACAAATCTGTTTTTTTTTTACATCTAAATAACTGTCATTTATATGTTTAAAATATCAAAGAAAACACTAAATCCTCCCATTTTTTTCTTATTAAAATGAAAGGCCGGGCTTGTGTTACTATAAACAATTTCACTTTATAAGAACAATAACAACTTGCAGATGCTCTCTGTTTTTTTCTCGCTCTCTTTCTCTCTGTCAGATAGTGTTTGCTTATCTGTTGTTTAATTAAGGGTTTCTTTTCTTCACTCTTCCATTGTTTCACCAGCACTGACAAAACCTTTACCAGGGTCAAAGGGTTAACAGCCATCAACTGTGCTGCTTTTTTCTTTTTGTTTTGTTTTGGTTCTTTTTGTTCTCTCTCTCTCTCTCTCTCTCTCTCCCCCTTCTCTCTCTCTTTCTTTTTTTTAATAGGGTCCCACACAAAGGCATTGCTTCACCTGCCCCCCTCCCTCAAAACACATACACACACACACACACACGGCCTGCGGCGGCCCCTGCCGCTGCTTGTGTCCCCATTTGAATTGATTATGTTTAGAGGGCTGCTTGTGATTGGTGGAGAAAGGGCGTGGTTGATTGGATAGTTTTGTATCTTGTCAGCTAGGGAGCAACCTTGCGCGTGCAATCTGTCCATATCCCCGGGAAAAAGGCTCGAGACGCGGCAGCACACGCACACGCTCGCTGTAAACGCCTCTCTCTCTCTCTCCCTCTCTCTGCCTCTCGCTCTCTCTCTCCCTCTCCGCTCCGCGACTCGTGTCTTCTCATCTTCCGCGATCCTCCAAACGGCCCAGCTTCACTCTGTTTACCCTGCCAGCCAAATGGAGTTTGTCAGGTTTGTCAATATGATTGATTCTGTAATTTTTCAGTGAAAGAGCTGTTTCTGTTGCCGTAGAAAAGTTTTACAATGCATTACGTCCAGGGGAAAAGGAAAAGGAAAAGAGGCTGATTTCTCTGCATGCTGTTTGTATTAGTTTCTATCATGCTGGTTGGTTAGGAGATGTGTAAACACTGTGATACGATAACAAGTTGATGTTTGAAGCTTCTCCTCTCAATTGCAGTTTACAAGAGCAGGATTTTAATGTGAAGCTTTTGTTAAATGTTATTCTGTTTTGTACATATATGTTTTTATTTGAAGACTTGTGCAGAAACTTATGCAGTTTTTTTGTCAGTTGAAAAAAGGTTTTTAGATTGCACATGCTATGCAGTGTTGGATTTGATTATATTTTAAGTTAGATTGTTTTGTTTTGTATTGCATTCTTGTGAAAATAAGTGCTTGCTGATGGTGTGTGTGTGTTGGGGTTCTGTTCCCCTTCACGGTTACCCACATTTAGAAAGGGGCAGGGACACACTCCGATTTGACACTTGTATCGTGGGCCCTCATTTGTGTGTGCGCACAAGAGTGTGACCGTGCACATGCCAGTGGTGTGATCATTGAAACTAAGGCAAAGTTTTGACACTCTCCTGTACTGGTTTTGAGGGCTGTTATTTTCTTCTATTGCTTGTTTTGAAGATATATTTGTTAATCTTAAAGTATAAAGTAATAATTTGATATTTTATTGATGATTTGAATGCTGAGATGCAATAATTAGGACACAAGTTTTTGGTTGTCATCATTATTTCGAATGGAATGATTGTGAAGTTTGGGACTGGAGGTTGGGGGGGGGGGGGTTGGTAGGAGGATGGCAGGAGAGGACGGGGAGAGGTAACGACTGGACGTGTGGAAAGTAAAGGCTAAACAGGGAGCCTCGCGGAGGGTAATGCCGCACAGCTGTGACCACCGGGCCCCTTCGTTTAGAAAGCGTGAGAGCTGATTGGGCTGACAGTTTGTAATCAGACTTGATTTATTGTTCATTAGTAGTGCATTAGGGTTCGCTCTGGCTGGGGCCGAACCGCATTTATGTTGTGCCCTGACAGGCCGTGAGCCTGCCAACACCTGTCATTTCTACCGCTCGACGCGTATTAGTGGCGACGACAATGTTGGTGTGTGAGAGAATATTCACATGTGTGTGTTTACGTGAGACTGGAGAACATGTGTGTGTGTGTGTGTTGAACAGATATTTCCCATAGGAAAGTTTTTTTTTTTTTTTCAATGGGGGGGGGGGGGGATGGGGGGTTGTTATCTGGTCAGTCGTTCATGTGGCTGACCTCTTTCACAGACGTCTTGCTCTACATTATGTGGTAAGAATCGAGAATACTTCAGTGATGACACGCGGCATTGCCAGCTGTTCTTTTCTGTTGTCTTTTCCCTTCATTCTCCCACAGAGGAAAAAGATAAAGAAAGAAAACTTTAGCTTGTTTTTTTTTTTTTCTAAAGATGCATTTCTTCTTCCTTTTCTCCTACTCTGTTTCCAGAAAGCACAGCAGGTGAGCATCCTCTCAGGAAAGAGCAGCGTAGTGACGAATTGCTCCGAAAGACAATTTTATGATATACAGCAAAATAGGTTGCGGCTTCTTCCTCGGCTCACACATCTGTAACTTTTTACTAGTTTTAGGGCAGAACAGAGATTTAGAGATTATATTCGGTAGAAATATTTGTTAGAAAAAAGTTTTGATTTTATTTCACAAGTTACAACAAAGATAAACTCGTTTGTGTCTTCTTTGTGCATATAAGCTCTTGCCACATGCTAACAGTATCTTCCACTCAATATTAATCAACCCTGACGACGTGGCCGATCAAAACACAAATCGCAATTTAACGAAAACTTCATGTGATGTCATGGAAACACGGATTAGCGTTGTTGTCGTTTGGCGTTGTGCAGAATGAGACCTCTCCCGTGCGAGGATGTGACGACCATTGTCTCGAGTAAATTCTCAATTTGAGGGGGATTTGTGTGACTGTGATCTTAATTAAATCTCCACCGACTCCAATAACACATCTGAAGGCATGCGCGACGTTGCGTAACCTCGCTGAGCTGGTAAACCATAAATCATATCAGCGGGATGAGTAGAGAGAGAGAGAGAGAGAGAGAGAGAGAGAGAGAGAGAGAGAGAGAGAGAGAGAGAGAGAGAGAGAGAGAGAGAGAGAGAGAGAGAGAGAGAGAGAGAGAGAGAGAGAGAGAGAGAGAGAGAGAGAGAGAGAGAGAGAGAGAGAGAGAGAGAGAGAAAAGGGCGTACTGGAAAGGTGTAAAGTGGTCGAAGGCAGTTTGTCGACACCATTGTTTTTAGTGGCACATGTCAGACTGAGTTGAGCGTGAGGCGTTCAGTCTTGCTTTGTCTTGTTTTAGTGTGTGTGAGGAGAGTCATGTCAAGGGTCACCTGGGGTTGAGTTGAGGTTAGGAATGGTTATTGCTGCCAGTCATGTCTAAGATTGTTTTTACAAGATCTCCACCACAATGCCATATTTACCAGTGGGAAGCTCTTTGAGCGCTGCTTTTTTTGGGAGCATGTTAGTTAAAGAATCGTGGTGGTAGAAAATTGGATTTTTATTATAAACTGTAATTGTAAAACATGTTGTAAACTGTTGATGAAGAATAGTTAGAAAAATATTACTAATTTAGTCTAGTTTTTAATTAAACTTTGAGAAGAAATGGGTCTCATGATTCTTTGTGGCAGCATTAGAATAAATATTTAATTAAAAAATTTGAATATTCAATAATAATAATAATACATTTGATATATATTTTTTATGATAAATTGCTTGTGATGTTCCTCATTTGTAAGTTGCATTGGATAAACATGTCTTCTAAATGTAAATAAATAGATTGTACAGTTCATTTAATGCACATCCTTTGCTCTTTATTTAGTGGCACTAGAACAAAACAAAGCTGTCTTTGTCAGTAAGAAATAACTATGAATTTGGCCAAAGCATGCATTTAATTCTGACCACAGTCACTTGAGCGCACAGCACGTCGTAATTTCTGAACTCGTAAGTAGGCACTTCCCAGGAGGACTTGAAGGCAGTAGATGTCAAGGGTCAGGATATTCAATATAAAACTATAAATATGCTGGTTTTCATTAAAGTTTTTGCATCCTAATATGCAGAGAGATAAGAAAAATCAGTAATCTGGGTTAGTTTGTGAAATTGTGTGTTTATCTTATATGCTCGAATCCCATGCAAACACTCAGAAACACATCAAGACACGACACATGCCCGTGCCACATTCATGGTGTGTGCAAGATTAAGTGAGTATCCCCTGAGCATCAGCTCAGAGGGTCCCGGGGCTGATGGTCCACCCCTTCGGGACACCCACCTGCAGTGGGGTTGAGTTAGTGTGGGAAAGGCAAAGCTGAACCTCATGCTCTCCTTCGCCCCTGCTTGTTTGTTTTACGGCAGATCGGGCCAGCTCTGCTGAGAACTTGTTTGTTTGTGGTTTAGAAGTTAATTAAAGCGCAATCTGGATTTTTGTTTTTACAGTTGCCTTGAATGGGCCGCTTTCCCCCCGCAGAATCTGCTCGGTAAATGGGCAGAAAATGTGACTATGATTATCCTGTTTATGTGAACTGTAAACGGGCTGCGCGAGAGCCAGAGCGAGGAAGAGGGAATGGAATTATTCGCCATTCAGAAGCGGCTGGGGAGATGAATATATCTATGCTTCAGCCATAGAGTTTTTTTTTTTGTTTAATAATAATAATAATAATAATAGTACATGCATGTTTTCATAAATGCATTAATATTAGACAAAAATATCTATTTTTTTTATTTGTTAAATGATTTGTTCTGGAACTTTTTAAACATTTTTGAACAAAACTAAATTTCCAGAAATGAAAATTGTGCATTCAAAAGAATAATTACAGCACACACATAGTATGAAATCCTTTTTTTCTACAACACGCCATGCCAAATGAGAGTACGGACAATGCTATTCCCTATATCTCCGGACAAGGTAAACCAAGAGGCTTCAAACAGACCAAACCTCCTCTGATTTCTCAAGGGCTTGTTATTTTGTACTTCTCAATTCTATTTGATGTCCTGACAAAACAAGATGACACCGGGGAGCTGGCATTAAAATTTGATTTTCATTTTTTTCCTGCCCTCTTTCTTTCTTTGCAACCTGTTTCCGTGCGGGCAGTTCAATGTACAAGACGCTCTGATTGAAGTTGCCCCCTTTACTCTTCATCTTAATTGCCTACCTCTCTTTCCCTCTCTCTCTCTTTCTCTCGTTCTCTCCGTGCATGACATTTTGCTGTCTCAGGAAGAATGCGTTCTTCATTAAGTCAGTATCAGTGTTTCTGAGGGTCATCAGATGTGTGTCAGATGTTTCCTCGTTAGAGCCGTATTTTTGGATGCCGTTTCCTGCTCATAGTCATGGACTGAAGACGAACTGGACGGTGGATTTAAGCACCAGGCTCAAATGAGCTGGATCCGCAGATGCGTCCAGTACGCTCCATCTCCCAGCTGGCATCATTTTGTTGATTCAACACCTTCAAGTAAAAAAAAAATTAATAATAAATGTAACATTACACTTAATTATTTTAATGGCCACAAATGTTTGCACTTTTATGTTTGATTAAAGGGGCAAAGTGATTTAAATATATATATATTTTACGTAATATTTTAAAAATTATTTAAAATTATTATTGGCTTATCTTTTATCTTTTTTTACATTTACCTATTTTAAATTTTATGTTCGTTTGTTTTTTTACGTTTACTTTTTGTTAATTTACCTACTTAAGTTTTTTTTTTTTTTTTTCATTTTTGTTTTTGTTTTTTACGTTTAACAGTTTCTTGACGTTTTGATATATATATATAAACATATTTTTTTTAAACATTAGTTGCCACAGACAAAATGCATATTTGAGCTGTCTTAGCTGAAAGCAACTTGCTCTGACATATCTTAAAATATGTCGGTGCCATTGTTTTTGTCTAAAGATGCACACCAGTAATGTTTTTATAAGGCACGTTTATAAAAGCTACTTAAATGTCCTAACTGAACTAAGGCCTAATCCTGGCTTAATCTAAGCCCTGTCAGTGAAACCGGGCCTAAGTGTCAGGCTCACTTATTATTAATTTTTGCACATTGCAGATGTTTGCATGTGTTGGCATGTGAATGTTGAGTGTGCATCATATGATGCGTGTGTGTGTGTGTATAGTTTGGGTAGGGCCTGTGGACAGCAGGTCTGCGCTAGCACATTGCCTACAGTCACATAGCAGCTGTTTGAGTACACTTTCTGTGTGTATGTTAATGTGCTACACTCACACCTGGCCTACACCTTTCCTTAGTGAAATTCATAACCGTCAGCTTTCTCCACTTTGCTCACTTTCCTTCTCTCATAATAATTCTTTCTCTCTCTTTCTTAGCAAACAAGTCTTGTGCTCTTTAAAACTGTCCACATGACGGCTGAAATATGCATTCATAAAATTCCTTCTATCTCGTTTAACCAGATATATGCTTTATCTCATACTGCTTTCATTATGAGACGGCTTGAAATATGTATTTGTTCTTTCCTCACCTCTTATCAAGCGATATGGCCATTTACCGCAATTCATAATAATAATTTCATTCCGCACACTTCCACAATTACGGCCAGAGGAGAAGAGGGAAGGGCTCTGAGCAGTAAGCAGCGGTATCCCTCACTCCTCTTAAGTGCTGCTGATATAGTGGCCAGGATGATATTTTTCAGCTGAAGTGCTTCTCTTCTGCGGCAGGCCTGTCTTAAAGAGATTCCAGCTCATTCACCAGCGGATTAAATGCTAGTAGTTACAATGATCAATAGGTTAAGAGGAGGCCCATCCCTCTCTCCACTAATGACCTCAGTGGTAATGGGCAGTAAAATGTGAGCTGTAATAGCCTTTCCGCTAGGGCTGAGGTTTGGTAGAAGTGGTCACACACACACACACACACACACATATTCATGCAGTAAATGAGGGTGTGAAGCTGGTGTCAGTGTGTCTGTAAGGTGTGGATATGAAGGGTTTAATTGGAACAGGCTGGCATTGTAATTTGTTTTGTCCTGAGAAGTTAGTAAATGTTTAGTTGTTAGTTTTTTACAAAGCGTTAATTTTTACATCAGATGTTTAAAAGGCTTTATTTGGTGGTTGGAACTAAGTAAATGTATTTAAACATTTTGATTGGTTTCGAGAACAGTTCCACTGTTTTCAAAAAATATAAAAACACAAATTGGTAACACTTTACAATAAGGTTTAATTTGTTAACATAATTTAGTTAATGTGTTAACTAGCATGAACGAACCATGAGCAATAAATTTTTTACAGTATTTATTAATCTTTGTTAAAAATTCAGTTTACAGTGCATTAACTAATTTTATCAATACAACTTTTGATTTTATTAATGCATTAGTAAATGCTGAAATTGACTAAGATTAATAAATGCTGTAGAAGTATTGTTAACGAATGAGACCTTATTGTAAAGTGTTACCAATTAAATATGTTAGTATATTAGTACACTTTTTGTTTGGTAATTTCAGTTAAGATTTTCTTCTTTTTCATTTAATACCAAAGATTGTTTCAGAAATGTACAAAAAAATGAACTCATAAATACAAAGTTTAATACAAGTTGAAATGTTTAAGTTGTCTTTATTTGGAATTAAGAAAAAAAAAACGTTCAAAACAGAAGATTTGTTTTCTCAAACATTTTACAAGAAAATTTTCCAAATCCGCAAATCCATTTTTTTGCTGAGTTTAAAATGTTTGTGTTTATATTTTATGTTGAAAATTTAAGTCTAAACAAAAAAAATTTGTAAGTAAATTTAAGTTAAAATCTGTTTCTCTTTCAATTGTTACAAAAAATCTAAAACATCCAAATAGGCAATTATAAATTGGCCAAATTGGCAAGGATTTCATAGTCAAGTATAATTGTACAAACGTGCATCTGGTGTTTTAGCTTATATTGTCTCACCACCCACCCGTCTGCCTCTCTGACCTTCAGAATAGTTCATCAAAATTAGTGGCGCTGAGAAATAAGGACATGAGTGCATAATGACTGTGAAATGAAGAAATCAAGGGGTGCAGCCTATGCAAATAGTGCGCTAAGCCAAGTGAAAAATGGGCCGCATATTAAGACGTACCAAGCGTGTGTTGGGGTGCCTGCTTATGTGTTCAACTTTGATTCCGAGCACCACATATCCATTTTGGTGATGAGTTTATAACAAATTCAACCCCGTCTTTGTGACATTGTGTGTATTTCGGAAAATTTTTGTTATTGTAATAGGCGGAGGCAATGTGGAAGTTAACCCCGCCCCTTACAGAGGGAACAGACTCAATTACATTCATCAAGATGTGACAAATTCAAACGCGTGTCAGCGGTTCTGAATCACAGACGCAATTGGGGTAACCTTGGTGAAGGGAGACTGTCGCCTTAATGTCTGGCCAATCAGGAGCAGATGTGAGACATACATCTGCGATCTAGCACACGCTCGCTAAAACACGCTGGGGATATGTTAACAGTTGCAAATGCCCGCCGCTATCAAGTTCAGCACAGACGTGGTTTGTCACCCAATGTCACAAAGGAGATTTTAATGGCACGGCGTATCATAGAGAAAGGCTGACACTGAGACACACACGTGTACTGTATTCACACAGCCTCTCCTCTAATTAAAGACCACTGTCAACAGCACGAGGACCCTCTCAATGTCATCACACGCCATTTTCTTTTCTGACCATAATATGTGCACCCTTTTTATTCTGCGAAAGCTTGTTTGTGTGCCCTTTAATGTGTTGTTTTGGTATATTTTTTTAGAGAGGGACATTTTTTGACGAACTAACAAAGAACACAGTCGACAACACATCCTGCATTGACACAGTTACATTCATGTTAATTGATATTCAGCGATTTTAAGTTTATGTACACAACGAAACAGTACACCGTGAGAGTTGTGACCCATTTTAGTGAAGTATCGCAGGGACAAGACGCTTCATGCTGATGAAGAGGGGGGAAAACAATCATGAAAAAAATGAAAATACAAAACATATTCACAGTCACAAGCAAAACATGGACAGCACTCCAGAATAATGGCCAATGGCCTTGTAACTGGAGTGGGACGTTTGATGATGGGGACGCTCTGTGGTTGTTCGAGTGTGTTTGTGTGTGTTGTGTGCATGGGTTTTCTCTTTGCATATGTCAGTCTCCCATCAGTCAGTGCAGTGCAGTTCTCATATCACTGGTTCTGAAAGCTCCTCAGGTGGTTACTGAGAAACAGGTCTTGACCTTATAGCACATTTCATCTGGTGACAAGCTACTGATAGGACATGTGACACATTATCTTTAGTGTATGTGTTGTGAGTATTGTGTGATTTATCCAATTGTCATTGTATTCATATGTCCGTCCTCTTTCTGTGTTTGTGTAGGTCCCAGTTTCAGTTGCTATGATGACACCACAGGTCATAACTCCTCAGCAGATGCAGCAAATCCTCCAACACCAAGTTCTGAGCCCCCAGCAGCTCCAGCTGTTACTGCAACAACAACAAGCACTGATGTTACAGCAGGTACTCGCCCTCGTTCTGTTTTAAACCGGATATATTCCTTCGGTTTGAATGTCTCAGATATTACTCAGGATTTAACAAACACTATGACATTACAAGAATTCTAATTAAATAATAAAACAATAATCCATAAGGATCCTTGCCTCACGATGCGCTAATGTGAAGTGGAGTTCAATAAATAATTAAATGTATTAATTATCTGAATAAACAATTTGGAACAGAGCTTGACATTAACACCCGCCAAATGCAAGTGGATTTCAGCAGTGGCTTGTAACGCAGTCACTCCTACTAGCCATTTTGGCGGGTTCAATTTTATATATAATATATACATTTTTCAGTTGTAGTCTTTTAAAAATGCATCTAAAATAATAAACTAAGTGCAATGTAGTGTTGTCAGAAATATAGATTTTTCGATACATATCGATACTGAAATATCTGAAACGCTTCCAATACTCATTTCCCGCAGAATAGATACACGATACCAGCAGCACTTTCTCGCTCTCTCATCTCTCCGACAGCGACACACACCTGCCTCCCCTCACTCGCTCGTTTCATTTGCTCCAGATGAGTATTTTTGGTGTTACAGGGCTTGAATTTCGGCGTGGGATTGTGCATATTGCACATAACTTTACTTGTTCCTCCAGATTTTGTGCTCACACCCAAAGTGTGCTAAATTGAGTTATTTTTTGCTGCTTATTGCGCTTAAACAGTCAAATACACACAAAATAATGTCAAAATGCCAGTCTTCGCAAGTATTCACGTAAACACAGTCAGTTATTTTAAGTGAACCTAAACATTTGAGAGAACGCATTGTAACAGTATAACAGATCCATGTGTCAGGTCTTAAAGTGACAGCAGCCTAATATACCTGCTGCCATATTATGAGTTAATAGTAAAAATATCTATATAGCAGTTTTTCCCCATGTCCCGATGTCAAAATTGTGGCCAGTGAAATGCTGAGTGGCTAGTAACTTTGGAAAATCACTAGCCACAGTGGCTGGTGAGCAAAAAAGTTAATGTCAAGCACTGATTTTGAATATAATATATTAAGATGTAATGTATTATAGTCATAATCTAATATAATAGTATGTAATCTATTATAAAATGGCAACAGCAGCAATATGATAAAATATGTTGTCGTTATTAATAAAATTATATTTATTAATAATAATCACGATGATTCTGATGGCAAGTTATAGTTAATTTTGCAATAATTGAATAGGTAACAATATAATTTGTTAGTCTTGTAGCAACATGTAGTGCATATTTCAACACAGTTATTATTATTATTATTATCATTATCACAACAAAGAAAATAATACAACAGGTACGTTTGTTAGTCTTGTAGCAACAAGATGTGCATATTTCAAACATTTTGCAACGTCTTCAAATGTGGCTCATCCAGTCAAATTTTTGAGATATACTTATAATAATTAATAGTAATTATAGTTCTATGATGCCCTACAATTAGTTCCTTTTTTCTTTCAATGTATCGAACAGTACAGTACATCACTCCCTTTCAGCTGTCTTAACTGTTACTCAATCTATGTGACAAACAAAGAGGATTTGTCATGTATGTATTAGTGAAGCAATATACACAGTTTGTTAAACCTGCGACGCGTGACTCAAAGAATTCCACACATTATGAATATGCATGATGTAGAATTTTCTCTGACTATAGGTTGGTTTTTCCAGATTCTCGTGAAATTTGACTTTTGAAAGTTGTGAAATGTGAAGGTTGTATATCATGGAGAACAGGATGGAGTCAAATACACACAAAATAATGTCAAAATGCCGGTCTTGCCAGTATTTACGATTTTCTATGTGGTTTTGAACCAAGACTGAGGAATGTGTAGACAATCTCGCAAATGTTCACAACGCAAAACTCCTTCTTTATTCCTATTTATTCCTATTCAAAGTGATTTAGAAAGGACAAAAATAGTATTATGCTGCACGTATGTTAATGTAGAAGATTTTAGGTATTTTACAGTACATATAGACGTATTAAAGGTACTGTACTCTTAATTCTAAGGATCAGAGTAGAGGAAATAATCTCTTTTGTAACATTATACTTGGTCTTCGGGGGAAAATAAATAACACAGCAGAAGTATTGAAGAGGCGTCTTTAATTCATGACTCTGTGTGACTTTGCAGCAGCAACTCCAGGAGTTCTACAAGAAACAGCAAGAACAACTCCACCTTCAGCTCATCCAGCAGCAGCATGGCAGCAAACAGCAGAGTAAAGAGGTATGCTGACTGCATTGCTTTACACACACGCTCAGCCCTGGTGTTCATTACCTGCCCCCAGTGCATCCAGCAGCTGTTTCCCACCAAGTACAAAAGCAAAATCATTCCAGTGGCTCTGTGTCATTTTATTTCGAGTTTTGACAATGGGAGAACCCTGTCCTGTTCTTGTGTTTCTGCACCGCATCCTAACCAACCGCAACACTATAATGCAATAAGCACTAAAATCTTTTTAAATTTAATTTGAGTTTCTGTGCTAACCAGTCACAAGATAAAACATTGATCTATTTCTATGACGTCACCCCCGCATTATAATCCCATTGGTCCAAAATCATGCGCTAGATAACTGGACACGAAAATATACACTAGATTTGAAAAAAATTAAAACAGTAATACTGTGAAATATTCTTACAATATAAAATTAACTGTTTTCTTTTTTAATATATTTTGAAGTAATGTATCCCTGTGATAGCAAAGCTGAATTTTCAGCAGCCATTACTCCATTCTGCAGTCACATGATTCTTCAGAAATATTTCTGATATGCTGATATGGTGCTCATTTCTTATTATTATCAGTGTTGAAACAGTTGTGTTGCTTAATATTTTTTGTAAAAAAAAAAAAAAAAAAAATTTTTTTGAAGAATAGAGAAGTCTTTACTGTCACTTTTGATCAATTTAATGCACTCTTGGCAAATAAATGTATGAATTTCTTTAAAAAATAAAATTAATTGACTCTTAAAAATGTAAACAGTAGTGTATGTTTTGACTGGCTGTGATTGTGCTCCATGTTCCACGTTCAGTGTCCGAGGACAAAAAAAAAAAAACATGAAACTTGGTTAGGATGCGTCGAGTTGGCCCAGTATTTTTCTCTGTATTTTTCCATGCTTATGCCATTGTGTCACTTTAAAATATATTAAATCAATCTGAAAGTACTTATTGGCCAAATTATTTAATAAACAAACATTTGGGAGAACTTCAATGGTCAGAGAATGGCTGCAGAGAATCTGTATAGATCCATTGATGAGGTATCTGTGTATTAATATATAAATGTACTATATGAACAGATTGAAGGGCACATGAGGTTTCCTCATTGACAGAAATACAGCACAGCACAGTTGTGAAGAAGTGTTCTACCTCTTGGTCTTTCTCTCTCTTCCTTCATTTTAAGGCTGTATCACCAGCTGTGTTTCTGGCTATTCTAATGACAGCAGGATAAGGCAATGCTCTAGACAAAAAGAAGCGATTATTGTGCGGTCAAAAGCAGTTCAAAGACAATCAGAGTTTCACTTCTTAACTTCCCCACCGAGAGCTTCCTTCTGTAACCGGAGAGAGCGTATAAATGAAGGCGAATGTTGTAAAACACACACACACACACAGCCATACACACACACTCACATGCTTACTTCAAAGTCCCCCAGCTCGCTAATTAATGAACTGGGGGCTTCAGTTTGGACAAGTTGTGGTGCGTTGCCTCCATAAATCAATGCGACAGGACTGTTTCTCTTGCCTCTGACAGAAGCTGTCACTCTTTCTCTCTCTCTATCTCTCTTTCTTTCCCTCTCTCTCGTGTCAGAAGGACAGATGAGGGGAAGGGGACTCTAGAATGGGAGGGGGGTTGAAAAAAGGAGGGGGCCACCGTCAAAAGGAGAAACAATTGATCAGCTGAATGGAACGTGACGAACAGGAAGAAAAACACAATTTTAAAGAGTATTATGTATGATCACAGGAATTTGATGCAGCCCTCAAGAGGCTCTCCTCCGTCTGTGCGTGTTTTTCTCTCTCGCGCGCTCCCTCTCTCCCCCTCCTTCGGCTTTCTCTCGCGCAGCCATCAAAAGATGGAATACGAATTGTTGCAGCGACTCCCCCCACGGGGGTCAGACAATAACCCCCCGCTGCTGCTTTGTGCCTCTTTTATTTAAAAGACAACAAAATTTCTTATGGTTTCAAAGATTTTTAACTTTGGATTGGAGGCGAGGCAATAAAAGGGCCTGCCAGCGTCAGTCTGGATCATGTTGTCATCTGCTCTGTTCTCGCCTCTCTCGCGTGCCACTCCGAGTTAACCTCCCATTCGCTATGCCGGGCTGGCGTTAGGTTAACACTCGTGCGCCGAGGAAGATCTCAAGTGGCCCAGGCCATCCTTCAGGGTGACGTTCAGATGAAAATAAACACACTTTATAATACGGTCAAATTTGTTAGCATGCAGTAGGTATCATGAACTTACAGTCAACAATACTTTTATAGTATTTATGGTTGCACTTTACAGTATGTGTACTTGCGTGTACTTACAGTGTACTTACCTAAGAAAATACTGGGTAATATAAGGTAACTACAGGGGTTAAGGTTAGATTTAGGAGTAGGTTCAGGGTTAGTACCTAGTTATTACCCAGTTATTGTAATTACTGTAATAAGTATGTATATGGGGAACAGGAATGTAAAGTGCTACCGTATTTGTTAATCTTTTTTACAAATACAGTTTTAACATTTCAAGTTTTATAGATTAATATTACACTAATAAATGCTATACAATTATATGATACCTTATGCATCAATATTAATGAATTGAACCTTATTGTAAAGTATTACCAATTTTTTAACAATTAAAGTCAGCATGAAACTGAAGTAGCAATTTTGCTTTTCTTCTCTATTGTGACTTTTTCAAGTGAAACAGCTTCTCGAACCAGATAAAATGTAAGGTGGGACTTGATTTTTCCATCAGGATTTGATGGGCCGCCCTCTCGCTAGTTTACATGTCATAAGAGAAGAGAAGAAATGTCTTTGCAAGGAAGTTATTTTGATTCAATATTACGAGGGCACATCAATTAAAAAAAAAAAAGATTGCTTGAATGCTTGGATAAATCACTTAATAAACACACCAATATCCCATTAAAAAAATAAGAATTGTCAATTTTGATTTCATGAAGTCATGAAATCCAAAGTGTCCCTTGTGTTATTAATACATGTTTTATGTGCACAATTCACACACAGTATTAAAAACATTTTCATAGTCTTTCGTAAAAATGTAATTTTCCCCACCTCAGAGTTGTGTATAACCAATTTTCACAATCCAATCAAATCCCAAATTAAATCAATTGCTATAGTTTTTAATTTTGTTTCATGTAGTTTTGAAAGTGATTTAAAGGTAGATGTTTATATAGATCTTATATGAACAGTTATTTACAGTAATCTCAGCATTGCATTTTTTTTATGGACTTTTTGCTTTTAATTGTCAGGACAGTGAAAGAAAAGACAAGGGTAGTGTGATCAGGACAATGACCCGGACATGAACCTGCTTCTCTGTGGGAGCACCACAGCTTACATATGTTGTGCTACCGCTGCACCATAGCTCTGACCATTGACATTGAAGCATTTGTATTTTAAAAGCCTCGTGATCAGGGTTAGAGTGGGGAGAGAGTGAAAAAGAAACAGACCTTTGACAGGCAGATGAGGATGGGTGGACCATGAATGAGAGTGGGGAAAAAAAGAGCAAGCACTTTATCAGGCTGTTTCAGATCTGTTCTGGGTCTAAAGGTTGACCTGTCCGCGCCTGTGTTGCGGGACCTTTTTTGTGCGCCTTCTGTTTGGAGAAGTAAACACAAAGTGAAGCATCCTGTGTTTGGGAAGAGGGTGCGGCACACAGCTTGGCAAAGCCACGTTTGCGCTTTAATGTACTAACAAACACGTGCACACACAAACATGTGACCCTCAGAGTCTGGTTTTTCATCTCGGGTCCATCAGAAACCTTCTGAGGTTTCACTGTCCCGTGATTATGGCAGATATTTAGTTGTTGTCACAAAGCTGTCATAATGCATCGAGGAGGTCATAAACAACAGTGTTAGTGTTGAAAGGGGTCAACGGGAGGGTTCAATAGCCCTGTATCTCCATAACATCGCCCATTTGTTTTGACTGAGGGGCGATTGGGGATGTTAGATCATTTCCTCCCATTTATCGTTCTGACGACGCAGCAGTTCGTTCGCCCATTCCTCCCTCTCCTTCTGTCTTTCAACACCCTATTTTCCCTATTTCCCTTCCACTTTTACTAACTCTCTCCCTTCTTCCTCTCAAAAATTCCCCAGTCCTTTGGCACCTTCCTTTCCCTCTATACTCCGTTCCATCTATCTTCCAGATGTGAGGATGTATATTAGACACTTAACACAAATTTCCTCACAATATGATATAAATTGCAATGCATGTCATGATTTAAAAAAATCAGTCAATTCAATAAATTGTTAAACATCACATCTAGATAAATTACATAATGAGACTGTTATAATGTCAAATTCAGTAAATGTGTTAAAAAAGTTTAACGAATATCATGCGCTAATGCACTTGTTAATCAATGTCAATTGAAAATATCAATGAACTGAACCTTTTGTAAAATGTTACTTTTAACAATTAAAGGCATCATAAAATTAAAATGGACCCTGTTTATTTTATTCAAAATGTTTTAATTCATTTTATCATATTTTGTATTATTGCATCTAAATGTGCATCTAAATAAAATTTCTCAATGCCCTGAGAAAAAGAATCACAAATTATAAATATATAAAATTGGCACATCCACTGCTCAGCTCTCCTCCTATTGGACGGTTAGCCTGTTACTTCACACCCCTGATTTATCCAAAGGAGGCAACGGTTGGCTCCCCTGGCTCTGCACTTACACGCTGCTGAATATTAAGGAGCTCCTTTCAGTCACAGGTTGTTTGCGGAGTTATGAATGGCCATAATTAAAATCCTGTGGCTCTTATTAGGAATGATTAACAACATTTCATTATTTGTCACAAGCCTCCCCGACTCCTCGTTAATTAAGAAGGTACGGGAATATGGGAATGTACCTTTCCGCGCCTGTTTGTGTGTGTACGTGTGTGTTTATCAGCCCTGAGTGAATAAGTATGTTTGTGCACGTGTTGACATAATTGTTTGTGAGTGTGAGGATGATATGTAGACCTCTCATCCTCTCTCCGTCTCTCCCTCGGCAGGTGTCTGCGCAGCAGTTGGCGTTCCAACAGCAGCTGCTCCAGGTTCAGCAGCTCCAGCAGCAGCATCTCCTGAGCCTGCAGAGACAAGGGCTGCTGTCCATTCAGCCCAACCAGACTCTGCCCCTGCACTCCCTCACTCAGGGTAAGAACAAGCACATCCATCACCCCTTAAGAGGATATTCACACTGAGAGCAATGGGAATTGCTGACAAAAATCTTATGAAAAGTGCAATGAAATTATTCACAAAATTACAACATGGTTTTTCATCAGCCTCCAAGAAAAGATCACTTCTTTTCACACTGCTTGCCTGTTATGGCTTTTCTATGTTTCCCATTGTTTTTTTTGTTTGTTTGTCTATTTATTACAACATCTGGATAAAAAATGAGGATTCGTTATATTATATGTATGTATTTATAGATTTTTAAATTTTTTTTGCTAAATGTGGGGGGAAAAAACTATGGCCAAGGTTACAAACTCAACATGAAGAGGCCTTAAGGGGATAATCACACCGAGCGCAACAGGAATTACTGACAAAATTATGAAAAGTGAAATTATTTACAACAAAATTTCTCCAAGAAAATATCACTTCTTTTTATGTATGTAAATATACAGGGGGAAACATTTAAGCACTGGGAGAATTTACACACACATGAAGAGGTCTATAGGAATACATTGTTTTGTGCAGGAAAAAGTTTTGCACTTTTGAACATTTTACAGAAATTTAGAACAAGAAAATGTCTCTTCCACTTTTCCATTGAATACATATATCTCTGATAAATGTATTTTACATATATCTCTGTTTTATCTCTATTGTCTTATGTTGGCTCCTCGTCAGCCCCTGAACATAGTAGTGCCATTGTTTTCTAACCCCAACCCTCTAAACTAGTCAAAGATTAATCACTTCACAAGTAGTCAGTGAGTCAAAAGGTGTTTTTCCAGGAGGTGTATTGCCTTATTTTCCTTGTCATATTTACTTAAGGAGCAGCAACAGAATAACAAAGACTGCATTCATACTGGTTTTGTTTTGAGTTTTGTTTTCTTTCTTTCAAAAACTGACTGTACTCTCTCTGGCTAAGACAAACAAGCCCATTACAAGATAAGGCTGTATAAAGGCTGGGGAGGGGGTGCTTGGGTAACACGCAAATACAAACTGTGTTTGTTCAGTCTTGTTATTGTTTGATCAGGGCATAGTCGGAAAGCTGAGCCACTCCACATACCCACGTTGCCCTGGGGCAGGGCGAGGCGATGCTTTATGATGTGAGGCCACAGGCTAGTGTCAAATAGAAGGCCATCTCAATGAAGAACAATTTTATTTCTTTAACAAGTGATTGAATGACATCTCAAGCAGTCGTTACCCAGGGAACATTGCAAGCATGTAATGCCCAATCAGAGAGCAGTAATTAAAAACACAGAGGGCACATGCTGTTTTTCTAATGCAGAACATGAGCTATTGTATGGATATATAATAAGTTTACTTAGCTGTGAAGATTATTTCCTAGTTTCCTAGAACCTGTTTGTCTAGTATTAATCCAAGATGGAGGATAAACCTGATTGGGTAACTGTAATAGCCTGTGGCAGATTCCTTGAATTGGTGGTTAAGTGTTAAAACCAGAGTGCAAAATAAACTTTTTTTTTTTACATTTTGGAACCCAGTTAAGGCTTTTGATTTTTCTATTCATCAGTATAGTCAAATGTGTTTCTTCTGTGTGTGTGCCTTTGCATCTAACTAGCAGCATTTCTTGTCAAATGTCAGTCGGAGATGTCCTACAGGTCGCCTGGCACAGTGACTGGTAAAATTGGGCCCAAATTTGACTGGCATAGGGGGTAATTTCATACCCTGATTAAAACACTTGTCCGTATGTGTGTCAGTGTTTGTGTGTGTCCTGCACATTTTCTGCTTCACTGTTAAAAGTTATTGATGACCTTTTTTTCTTTCACACTCCACTGCATTCTTTCATGCTCCAGCAGCCCAGTTTTCCATTTGCAAGATGTAATCTACAATATTCAGTAGTTAGCTAAGTAGTTAGCATTGGTGTGATAACTTATGTTACCTCCTTATGTGTGCGTGGTGATTATGCGCTTGGGCAAGCTACTAAGTAAGATTACTCGGCCAGCAACATGGGCTGAAATTGGCTTATTTATTAGACTCTCCGACTTTGATGTGTGAATAAAATCTTTTTACATCGCGGCTTCACGTTTAATGTACAGGCACATCCAGTCATTTTCTACCCGATTTGTTTACAAGTGTGCAAGCTAGCTCTCTGGCACGGCGCAGACATCTGAGACTTCAATCAAAACAATGTGTTTTAGTCTGACGATTTGGGGTTAGATCACTTATTTGACTTTTTTGACGTTGAAGTTTTGGAGAAGGTCAGCTGAAGTCTGCTATGAATTAGAACAATGTGTTGGAGGAGATAAATATCATAAACTAGGTTCAGAGAGAAAAAATAACAGTGGACTTAGCAGTGTGAGTAACAGAGTGAGAAAAAATGAATGAATATTCATGAATATAAGCAGATGAATATTCAAGAAAGGCAGAGAGATTAGGTGTATTTGGTAGAGTAAAACCATTCCTGGCTTCTTTACTTGTCCCATGTACGCAATGCAAAGTTTTGGGAGTGTAACAGCCATATTAGAATATGGAGTGAATCCCCTAAATTGTCGTTCTGAGTGTGTACGCAATACAGGAGTCACTCCGGATCCTGCGATAGTTGGAACAAAAAACATTTTGTGGCATTTTGAGATATAAATATAACATAACATAATTTTATTTTTAGTGACTTGAGTTTTATTTTATTTATTTATTTATTTTAAACTCTTGGGTGCAAATTTTTGTTTTCATTTTGTATCTTTTTTTCTACTGCACAAAATGAATCCATAGGGATCCATTGTTAAATTTAAGCATTTTTTTCTAAAATGTAAAAAATATTGGTGGAAAAAAGCATTCCTTGGCACATGAAGTTAAACATTTTGAGTGAATTTGCTTTCACTCTTGTAAATAACTCAACTTTGTGTAAACAGAATGGGATTAGGCAGAAGAGGCCTGGTTGTCTACATTGATGTGGTTGCCGGATTTGTGTTTGTACCTCATTTTCCAACACTACTAGCGCGCTTTCATCTAAATCAGTGCACTCCTACACTCACGTTGTGAATCCCTCAAGTTCTGAAGTTCATTCTCATCCCCAGCCGCACATTAGTTAAGTTGTCCAGTCAAGGGCCACAGGACACCGACAAGACAAATTTGCAGCTAATATGAAAGCAGCGAATGTGGCCAGGCATGATGCGCGATGTGCGCATGGACCCATCAGGGGACTCCGGCCCCTCGTCCGGCCTCGCTGGCAGTGATTGATCGGCTGGCAGTGCGGCACTGTTTAATAGCTTCTGTAGCATTAGGGAGGAACATATTTTAGGCCTAGGGGCTGCATATCAAAGGCCCCAGTGATCATAACCCCTTTAACAGGAGGGAGAGAAGATCTCTGCCTCACAGAACAATAAACTAATAGTAGTGTCAGTTTGCCCCCAGTGGTGCGGCGGCAGTCTCGTCGAGGAAGACGTGGTCACTGATTTCCGCGGCCCCAGCGCGCGGCGGCATTTTTTATCGGGCTGCTGATGGGCCACAACTAATGTGGTTGTGAACCTTAAATCAACTTTCCGCTTGCTCGAACACGGTCACCAGGGTACCGGGGTACAAGGACAGGAAAAGGTTGAAGCGAGAGTTCGGGGCCCCTGTCTGGGTGTCGCCGCTACCTGCTGCGGTAAAAATTGAGTTGCTTTGCCGGCGATCAGTCAAACGTCTCAATGACATCCATTTTTTAAAAGCGCGAGTGTGTATCTTTGGCTTTTAATGAGAGGAGGTGCGGCGCTGAAAAATGACTTTAGGGCCGTTAAAGCGATCTGGAGTTTGCAAGACGGATTTAAGGACTAAGAACTGTTTTAATGCTATATGTTATCTGCGAAATGTTACATCCATCATCCGCTACTAAATGACGATAATGCTGTGACATTTGCCAGATTGGTTGAGAGGTCATGTGAAGATATATACAGACATTTTTGGGAGACAGATCTGTGAAAAAGAGGGAGACGGGATGGAAACCAATACTCAGAGCGAGATATAGACCTGCAGAGGAAAAAGGTTTATGGGGGGTGTCAGACACAACAAGACAGCTTCGTCCCACTCTGTTACCCCTCTCATCAGCTCTCCCTCCCCCCTCCGGCTTGGATTCGTTTCAGTAAACAGTGGTGTCGGGGTCACCTGGACTTGTGGGTAATTGAGGGAGAGTGGGCCGCCCTGTCAAGCACGTCGGCTAAAAATACATCGCACACTGTCACTGCGCTCCAAGTGGGGGGAAAATGATTGTTCCCCTCTATGTCCAAACCCAAAAACAATCACCAGCGCCATGACCTTCTTGAATCCACACGGACAAGTTTTCCCTCTCTCACAATGACAACAGCAAAGACAAAAAAAACAAGTAAGTCGATACCTTCGGACACCGCCATCAGAGTTTCACGAGGACGTTACAACACTGCAAGATGGCACAAAAAAGCCCAAGGAAGCAAAAGATGCCACGTGGCACGTGGGAAGGTTATTGATTCGTCCTGCAATAATTTCCGCTGGCTCTTTTATATGCAAACGATCTTGTGCGAATTTATGGCAGTCCTACCAGACTCATTTCACAGTTTTTAGTCTCTCTCGCTTTGTCTCTTTGTCTCTCTCTCTGGAGTCTTAGCCGCCTCATTAGCTTACTGTTCTCCATTACTGGCATAATTAAAATCTTTAGTAGCTTATCAAATTAAAAATATTTTCTGCTGATCGTATTGAGATCTTCACCTCGCCGTTATTTTGCCACAACAGGAATAAATTAAGACTAAGCGATTCTTGCACAAATGTATTGCGCTGGAGCGCTTGAAAGAGGCCACTTCTGGTATCTATAAAGAGAATTATTATGAAGGAGGGAGAATGAGAGAGCGAGGGGGGAGGAGGAGGGAAAACAAGGAGACGAATGAAGATAACCAAGACAAAAATTGCTCTCCATTTGCTTTCGCTCATTTCGAAAATCGATTTAATTGTGATGTTAAGCGATTGATCCCCCACCACCCAAAACAGCTCCTTCCCATTTAATTTCACAAAACATACAAAGAATTTTATAAAGTGTCACAGTGGGTGCGATTCATTCAGCGTTCCTTTCGCATGCCCTATTCAGTTTCCACAAATATATTAAGCAGCACAACTGATATGACACTGAAGACTGCTAAAAATGCAGCTTTCCCATCACTGGAATAAATTACATTTTAAAATAAATTTAAATTAGAAAATGTATTTTAAATTGTAATAATTTTTCACGATATTACCATTTTTACTGTATTTTTGATCAAATAAATGCAGACCTGTTAAGCATAAGAGACTTACCAAAGTTTTGAATGGTTGTTTGTGTGTGTGTGTGTGTAATGTTAAATTAATATGTATATATTAATGTGTATATTAATGTGTGTGTGTGTGTATATATATATATATGTGTGTGTGTATATATGTGTATAATGAATAACTAATTCTCAGCCTGCTAGCGTTGAGTTGTATAGTCAGCTACATGAAACACTTTGCGTATGTGGGTGTGCATGCAAGTGTTTGTGTGTCTGTCACAGAATTGAGGCAACATCTTGTCTTCAAGCCATTTTTCTTCCCACTTATCTTCTTCTCTCTTTTTTCAAAGGACGTATGAGCCGCAGTGTGCTTGACTTGTTAAATGAGGTTTAAGTCGTCTGTGTCAATTGGAGGCGGTGCAAAACTTTAAGCATTTTGCACATTAACATGCTTTCGAGAGTATTACCCTGGGGGCTTGTTCGTTCTTTCTCTCTCTCTCAGAGAGGGATGTTTTTGTGGTCTTGTTTTGTGTGTGTGTGTGTGTGTGAGAGAAAGAGCTGGCTGACTTCCTTGTCAGAGAAATAATGGTGATTATTCAGATTTCATGCCTTGTCTGTATGTTAATTATTTACTTCAAGCATGAAATGTGCGTGAATGCCAGGGAATTTTTGTACACAAACACGCTTCGCATAGCACGTAGGGGGAAAAGAGCGAGCGAGAGAGAGAGAATGGCAGAGCGAGAGGGCAGGCACTGCGTATCAGCCTGTAGTGGAATAATTAATGCCCCCTTTTGTTTACTGAGCCCTTGTTTTTTATTTAATTATGCCGTGAGTAGAACCAGATTAGCTGTTAATTGATTTAATTATCCAATTTGTTTGTGGCAGGCATGATTCCAGCCGAACTGCAGCAGCTGTGGAAGGAGGTGACAAACAGCCATGTGAAGGAGGAGAACAGCGCGACCAATAACGGTCACCGGGGTCTGGACCTGTCGTCCCCCTCCCCCGTTCCCCTCAAAAACCACAACCAGCATGGATCCACCAACGGCCAGTACATCAGCCACTCGCTCAAGAGAGAGGGGTAAGATCGCCCAGCCATTGTCCTGAGAGTTTGGGAGAATTTTGGTCGCAGACTTTGGTTTCTGAGCACAGTTTGAGACTCTTGTTAATCTCTCTATATATTCAGTTGGATGGAGTTCTTGGCATCATTGAGTAAAGCAAACGAGCTTTCTCAGTGCACCTACTGAAGGTGGAAATCTCTGCAAGGGAAGCCAAGTTGATGGACAGGTGCCAATAGGGCATTTTCCTGCAAATGAATAGTAATTTATTGCTTCTAAGTACCTTGGAATTTTCATTAAGGACCGGGCCTTTCCACTCAGGTGTTTGACTGGAATTCCCTGATGTACAGGACTAAGAGAATGGCACTGTTAGAAAGGTTAGATTACTGTAATGAAATAAAAATCGCTTCCTTTCCTTTTTAATTATTACAGCATTACAACAGGCACGATTTATCACTATTGCACTTCAAATTATGTTCAAGGGATGTTTTACTTTTTCTGATTTGATTATTTATGTAGGAATTTTAACTTTTTACCATTTTCATTCTGCTTCTTATCTTAAATTATATTATAGAATTATACTGTAAATATCTTATATCGATTTATGATCAGAACAATTAATCTTTTGCCGAATCAATTCATTTTGTGTGGCAAATAAAGAGCAGTTAATTTAATACAGTAACAGTTGCACAACACAGCACAACTTCGCTAAAGCCCTGACACTTAGAGATTTGTTTGGAGGAAGCATTGCATCACTGTGTCTTTAAGGAAGAGATTAATTTGGTTTATAACACATTTGCTTGTTTTCATGTGCTCAGGCCTGATCTTTGAACCGCTGGTGAGAAGCCTCCAGGCACTGTGAGCTCATTTATTTGTCTCTCTCTCTTTTCACATCTGACTCAGATTTGGCTGATCAAAACCAACGTGTCGTTATGAAAGCAATGCGAATGAAAACACATTTAGTGCTGCAAAACAAGCTCTAGCCGAAAGTAAAGGGGGAGTTCATGTACATGTATATCTGCTTTTCTACCAGTGTAGAGCAGAATGGAGATCATGACAGGTTTGCTCAACATGTCAGGGTTATTTAAACTACCCATGATGTCACTGATGCCATGGGGCTCATACAAGCTGTTCTTTCTTTCTTTCTTTCTTTCTTTCTCTTTTTCTCTCTTTCTCTCTTTCTCTCGTTCATTAATTTGTGCCAAACAAATAAGAGGCTCGACTCACTATTGATTTGTTTTTACGTTAGCATGTTGCTAAGCTAATGACACAATGCTTTAAATATAGAAATTCATCACACACACAATATTGGCCGATTTACATTGAATTATTTTTTATAGATATTGATGAAATATAAGCATTTATAAAGAAGGCTTCTCTACTCCACTTTGGATGGATTTTTTACTGAGTTTGATGCAGTGCATTCTGGGATTGTCTTCTCCATGAATGATACATATAATGCTGCCTTAATTGTTTGCAGCATATCTGAGTAATATTTAATTCAGGAGCAAATTTTTTTTTTTTTTTTAATAAAAAAAAAGAAACTTCTTTAAAAGCTAAAAATTGAGAAATTCTGGCAAATATTCCAACATTTTTTAATTGAGCGGAAAATGTAATTGAAGAGACAGTAAAAGGTTTAAAGCTCTGAGAATCTACTCTTTAAAACTAGAATGATTGTTGTTGTTTTGTTTTTGCTTTAAAATCATACAAGTGGACAGAAAAGTTCCCCTAATTGAATAATCACCCAATTATGGTCTAGGTAGGCAGCTCACTAGGTTTTGAAACCGAGAAACTCACTTGTATGCTCACTTTTTCTATTTAAGTAGCTTTTTTCCTCCCTCTCTCCCTAAGAGTAACAGTCTATCACCCTTTTTCCTCAAAGTGCACAAAAATCCAGTCCTCTATCACAACACCACAACCCTTTCCGGGACATAGCAGGCTTGAAACACTCAAAAAGACATGTTGGAAAGCACACTGCTTCTTTCTCCCTGCCTCTCGTTCGGTGTCAGAGATTAAAGATGTCAACAGCAGTTTAGCACCCATGCCGTGAAGAAGGCGTTTTGTAGACTGAGTATTTCAGATCTGTCAGAAAAAGGGAGCAGGTGATCAGCCCTCTCTCTTCCTTCCGTTAGCTGAAGAATTAGTGCTAGAAATGCTTCCAAATCATTACTATTCAAATGCAAAGACACATTAGAGAGACAGTGCTAATAACTTAGCGCTTTGATAATTTTTCATGTAGCATTAATATCCTTGTAGTTTTATTAGTAAACGTGCTTCATCACTACACCCTATGGGCCTCCAAGAAAACACAACACGGATTTCTACCATTTTTAATCCGTAGGAGTTCAATTGCTCAAAATCCAGGGTTTTGAGTGGGAGAAATGAAATGTGGACTCATCCTCGCACACGAACGTTAATGAACTTTTAATTGATGTGGTTTTCCCAAGTCCCTCTTGTCGTGAAACAGGCGGGCGGCTGTGCGCTGATGGACTTGCTCAGCCCTAGCTCTCTCAGATTGGTTTACCGCCGGGGTCTTAAGCACCGCACAGGCCGTTTCATGTGTCATATAAAATCTGGCCAGTCGCTGCGACGCCTGCAACTAAAACCTTAAGTGCATCCAGCGGCATCATTCACTGTCTTTTCACTTCCGTCTTAAAGGAAGGAGAGAGAAACTCAATCACTTCGTACATGTTTAGACGCGATGCTACCCTGCTTTTAGCAGCCTCCATCGGCTCCCACTGGTGCCTGCACAGAGACAACCACCGCATGCACACCCAAATATGATAAAAGCCTTCAACATGTCAGTCCACCTGACCCATCGGTGCTCAGATAAGGGACAAAAAACACTCATGGACCTGAGTGAACCTTTCTAAGCTAATGAGGTGTTGGCTATCTGACCAAAGGCGAACAGGCCCATACCTTTATTTTATTTTATTCTGGGTCAGGGTCTAAAAAATATGGGGGGAAAATATTTTTTTAATTTAAAAAAAAAATAGAGACACCTTCCATTTCAGCTCGTTTTCAGTTCTCCTCACTGGAAGGGAAAGAGTGTCACCCAGTTTGAGTCACCTCACTTCATTCTCCTCCCAGAATCCTTTAGGAATGCTACGCTCAGGGGGATTAAAACCCAGACAATTTGTTTTAAAGAGATAAATAATCAGATTTGCCCCCCTAAACGAGCCCCTTAACCTCCCTTTTAATTGATCTTCAACTCTGCAAATGATAATTAAAACATTTTGGGGGGGTTGGGAGGGGGCCGTGTGGTTGGGCATACTCTAAAGGATTGAGTCGGGGGTCTGGGGATTTGCCAGTAGACTTAGAGGAGGAGTGTGTCTTTGATGATTTCTCCCCACATGAAGACGTGAGGGAGAGTAATAGTGTTGTGACAAAGTGCTCAGTTCCTGTCTGAGCTCTCCAGACGTCAGACCTCTCTTCTTCGTTAGGTCGGCAGCGATGATACTTAGGTGCTCGGTGCGTGATAATACGATCCTAAACCATAATGTAATGAAAGATGATATGACAGAGCTGTGGTGCCTCACAGGAAAGCATTTAGGCTTTTGCTATGAGAGCCGATCAAGGATATAAATGCACATGTAGTAGGGATTTTGATGTGCTGTTTATTTATATATATATATATTAGGGGTGTAACGAAACACTCGTGTCACGATTCGATATAAATCGTGATACTAAACTCACGATACGATATGTATCGCGATATTTTAAGCCAAAATAAAGAGGGTTTTTTTTATTTTATTTTTTTTACTTTTTTATTATTAAAATAATATTATTATTATTGTATTATTATCAGGACCCACAAATATTCCCCCATTGCATCATTATACATTATATTCAACATTATATATAGTCGTTTAACTCTTTCCCCGCCAGCGTTTTTTAAAAAAGTTGCCAGCCACCGCCAGGGTTTTTGATCATTTTCACAAAAATTTTATGGCCCATAGAATATTTTGTTGTATGAATATCTGAGCATGCAATATATCAAAAGAAAGAGCAGACCCTCTGCTTTTAAACAAAAAAAAAATATTTTATTCTAGCTTCATGCATTCCTTTTTTATCAACACTTAAATATGGGTAAGTTTTATAAAAAAAAAAGCAACATTTTGGACAAAAAGCTGAGAAAATCACGTTTTTGTCAAAGACTACATCCAGATCAGATTCAGAACGATGATCAAACACAGATGGACTAGATCGAGTCCATCAACACCCCTAATGCTAGTACAGTCCTATAGCTCGTCCTGGGTCGGCATTTCATTCAGTAACATTAGGCAGTTTTGATTTATATGATGTTTAATGTTGATGATCACGGTATTCTACATATGCATCTGCTTACATAGATTGCTTGTTTTTTTGCGTCTTCTTCGCCTGTGTTTTGATCAGGAGATTCTGTACTCATTCAGAAGATGCGTAATAGCGCCCCCTAGCATAGAACAGGAAAAACACGGAAACCCGGAAAATTCCGTGTTTGGCAGGGAAGCGTTTTCTCACAAATAACGGAAAATTCCGTGTTTGGCGGGGAAAGAGTTAATGTAGTAATGTCACTGAAACTCCGTAAACGTTCATTTTTTTCCCCTCACGCATTATTCACTCTTTCAATGCAGGCAGCATTCTCTCCCGTTGCTCGCTATGTCCCACCTCTCCCGCTATTAATGCACTATACATATAAGAATAAACGATCTAAAATGCTTTGAATAATCATACGACTAAAACCAAATGTGATCTGGTGATTTTAAATGATGTTTGCGCTTTCACTATAAGGAGTGCCGCTTTAAATGATGTTTGCGCTTTGACTTTGAGGAGTGTCATTCCGGCAGCGCGTAAATCATGCATTTATATGATAAATGCATGATATTGCATTTATCATATTCAGATGATAAATGCAATCAGTCAGTTCTAATCGTAAGAAAGCTTGTCAAAATGACTATTCCCAAACTGTAAATGTTTAGCTCATCCAAAAATTAATTCTGCATTTACTCACTCTCATGTTGTTTTCGTGCGTCATGCAATCATTTGAACGTCTTTGTTTACTACAGTATGCGCGTCGTGGTAAATCTGTTCATCATATAAAGCTGTTCATCTGTCTCTTCAGAAGACTTGGATTTGGATTAGACACTCGATTAGTTATTTTTACGATGGCTTTATGACATTTATTGGATCTTTTAAGTTTGAGAGGAATGGACTTTAAATGGAGGGACAGAAATCTCTCAGGTTTTATAAAGAATATCTTCATTTGTGTTTAGAAGTTAAACGAAACAACATTAGGGTGAGTACATGATGACAGAGTTTACATTTTTGGGTGAATTATACCTTATAAATACAGCAAGTTGAGCCTTGGATAAAACAACTCTGTATCGCTAATCATATTGTTTACATCAGCGATACATATCGTCGCATTTTTTATATCGCGATATATCGATTAACGATATATCGTTACACCCCTTAAAAAAAAAATATATATATATATATGTTATTGCCATTTTTTACTTCACCTTGAATGCAAGATGTCACCTTTTTGCTTGTTACAAAATAATTTATGTTTAAATTCAAGTCTGTCTGTCTTGTGGTTGTCTTACTCTTAAAAAAACCTAAGAACCAAAGAAGTTACCACACACTTCAACAGACAGACAAGATCACTGACAAGCTTTGACTCTTTGTCTTTATTGTTTTTTGTACAGAATGAATGAGGTCAGGACCGAAAGAACACCCCTGTAGTCTGTCAGTCTTCCTCTGAGTTGTTGTTTAAAACCGTTTAGTCATCCATTGTTTAAAATGAGCTTTGTTTCCTGAATCACAAGTCCTTAAGCATTTCACAACTCCACTCTTATTAATAATGTTACAGCCAATGTCGTCTTGGAATTTATACAAGATGTGGCATGGCACATTTCTTGTTTAAAAAGAAATTGTAACAGACGACATACATTTTTATTAAAAATTACATATTAAGGCATAAATAAAAAAGCAGCCTTAATATGTTCATGCATGTTTTGTCTTTCACTGACAAGCCCCATTTTTCTATTTATTTCATTCTTGCACTGATAAAAAACCTTTGTGTTAATAGTTAATACATTTTCATAAATTCAGACTTGATGTTATGTTCAGTTCAACTACATTTTTAAATTCAACAAACTGCATTCCACTACATTCCCTTCTGCAGATAAAACAGCACTGTTGAAATCTTCACTGCTAAGCTCTATAGTGCCTGCAGTGTAGTTCATATGAAAGCATGCTGTACTGAGCTGTTGATGACCCTGTGCAAGTGGATAAATTGATAACAGGTGGGGTGTGTTTACTGTTTGTGCTTGGCGGGAGCAATCCAGATGGATTTGTGAGCTTCCTGTTGTGGGAAACACTTGTTGCTCCAGGTGGACGGCAGGGGCCACGGTTCAGTGGTCAGGGCTAAAGGACGTGCTGTCTCTCAGCGCCTCGTGCTGCCCTGATCAAAGCGTCCCTCCGTGTGCATCAGAGGAGACCCATAATTGGCTATTGATTGGCCAGCACTGGGCTGTGATAGGCTGACAAGCAGAGATCACATGGCTGTGCTGATCACACACTTCCTGTAGAAGTTAGTGGTCATGTGACAGTCAGTGCTGTGTCAATAAAACAACACGCTGCAATGTTTTTTTTGTGCTGAAGGGGAAGGTTTCTTATATATTAGTTGTCATATTTTAGTGGATAAGCCATTAATATTACACCAAGTAGTATTATGGAGATTAATTTCTCTTTAACCTCTTTCATAAAAGTCCAATGATCTGTGAATATGCGTGTGTGTGTGTGCGTTTGTGTGTATGTATCAAATATTTGCAGCCTTGATATCACAGTAATGTGTCTTTTCTTCTTATAGATCAGCGTTGGATGATCATTCTCCTCATACTCACCCTCTCTACGGTCACGGCGTCTGTAAATGGCCAGGATGTGAAGCTGTGTTTGACGACTTTCAGTCGTTCCTGAAGTAAGTATCTCACACACACACACACACACCTGCGATTAAAAAATGGAATGTATACAGGATTCCATTTGGAATTATCCTTTGTAATTGGGCATGGAATCACAATTTGGAACCAATCCTAAAGGATGCTAATGGAAGTTTTTCCTCATATAGGATTCCAACACAAAACTAAAACTGAATCTCTTAGAATATACAGTTCCCACTTATGAATACTAGCAGGATTAAATTCCCAGGTCAATGGGAATAAGAACCAATACAATTCAAAACCTCCTGTAGGAATTTTGAAATATCCAGTTGGATGTTATTTGATTCTTAGAGAATTCTTATTTGATCCCGTTAGGATTCTTGAGGATTGTTTTCTAAAAGATGTTTTTGTTATGTTGGAATCCTATTAAATATTGGGATTATTTCTAAATCATAAATCCATACCAAATTTCAAAAGAAATCCTGTACACATTCCTTTTAAACTATAAAATTTTCACGTTCTAGAACAACCTGGTCAAACCTAATGTCCCATCACAGTATTTTTCAATCCCTTTCCTCCTGATATTTCTCTTCATTTGATTTATTATTTTTTCCCTCTCTGTGTGTGGGCTGGGTTCTTGACGTGGGTGTGTGGTGTGCTGGTCTTTGCCTGCTCTCTGTGGTGTGGTTTTCCTCAGGGTTCTGTTCTGCCTGTGATAACGGCAGTCCCCATGGTGATTACTGACACTTTGTCCCAAAACAAACACGTGGGGATGTTTATCTATGGTGGCCCACATTCTGAGAGTACAGAGGGTTTTCCCTTGTCTGCCTTTTTACAGACAAGTAGGAGATCTCTATCTTCTTATATATTATTGGTGCTTGTTTTTTATATTCCTCATACTTAGGGATTTTAATAAACTAATAAAATTGTCTAATAAGCATCCATTCAACAACTTCTCAAATCAAGCTAACAAATGCTTAGAACACTTAGCAACCTCTTAGCGATAACCTGACAACCCTCCACACCACAGACATTTAGGCGTTGAGCTGTACCACTTACATTTTCTTTAGAAAGCACTTACCCCTGCACCACAGCTCTGACTGTTACATTGGTTTTACCTGCAACCAGTGTCTGTTCACCTGCCCACTATGTATTAACTCAACTGAATCAAGCCTGACCCGTCCATGCTGTTAAAGTCCAGTCTATACTGGCCAACACACAGCGGCACGCTCCCTAAATAACACCTAAACCAAAGATCAGGCTAAAGGTGCACAGTTTACACAGCGTTCACCGTGATCCCTTCTCTGAGGAAGACCTGGTCTCACTTAATCTCCCTTATGTGTGTGTTTGTGATGAGATGATGAGAACATGTGCTCTGTGGCAGCAGATCAGTGAGTGTGTGTCAGGCTGGATTAGTCCCACTCTAAACAAGATATGACACTGTTCCATTATCCCGGCTTCAAACTAAAACAAGCCCAGCTCAAAGACTCGCAAGCCAAGGAGAAAAACGAGTGGTAAGCAGAACCACAGCTGCACTCCTACCCCTTTTCTCAGTCTTGTTTTTTTTTTTTTTTTTTTTTTTTTTTCACTTCTGCTTCTTTTAGGGTCGTAGCTTGTGTTTCAAACAGCAGGCTCCTGGTGCCAGTTTGTTTGAGGGCATGTTTAAAGCTGGCCCAGGCTCTTTTACAGATAGTAACATAATCTATCTCGAATCTGTGTTTACCTGTGGAGAAAAATGTGGAAAAAGTGCATTCGCTCTGTCCGCCAAGAGCTTAGAAAGAAAGTTTGCTACACTGGAGTTTCTAAACCACAGATCTGATATGTTTTTGGATTGTGGTTCACATCGTTGCCTTTTTTCTGTTGGCCAAACCCATGATTCACCATTTGCTTATTGAAATAAGAGAAATTAGCATTTCAGAGCTGAAAAAGAGTGAGCCAGAGAGAGAGAAGTGCTCTCTTTAAGTACACTCTGCGATGTTTACACAAGTGTTTTTATCACGGCAACATCTTGTGTACTTTTCTTGCCTGCCCTAAACTGCTTGGAACATGCTGAGAAAACATTTGGAGACGCTCTACAAAGCCGCCTTTGTAAAAAGCGAGGTTGGGTGAGAGTTCAGCTGGCACGCTGAAGGTGTTAACCGTCCATGCGCTAAACATTCCCACATGTACATCCTCCACCCGACAGGCCTGAAGAACCATAAACAGAAATCAGGGAGTAAATTAGCTGGATGATAAGAGTTTTCTGGGTAGCTAGAGACGGGCGCCCGGGGCGAAGTAGCGAGGAAAAGTGAGAGATGCGCGCTAATGTCACACGGATCTCCGCCAGCCGAGCCAGCAACAACAAACGATGACGTGCGGCAGTGTTGTTTTAAACCATATGGATATTTATTGTCTTTAAAGGAAAACATCTCATACCTAGTCGTGCTGGAAGATAACAATTCCAATAAATAAATAAATAAAAAAACAGTTGCGATGTGTGTGTTTCCAGCAGAACAGGAAGGATAGGGCAGAGGTTTATATAACAGCTTAGACTCTTTTATGACCAGGGATATTTGAAAGGTCAAACTCAATATGTGTGAGTTTCAGTGTCATTATATTTATCTTTTTTTGATTTGAACACAGTTTGTAGAGTATTAGTCTTAGAACTGGTTTCTGCTTATGGTTACCTATCGCAAACACATTGTATTCCCCATCTACCTATCGCAAACACTTTTTATTTCCCATCCTGGAAAGAGTGTTTACCCATCAAAGACAAGCAGTATGAGTAAATAAAATCAGTAGATAAGCGTAATTTTTTTACGTAATGCAAGATGATAAGGAAAAACAGACGGATGTTTAGCTATTGAAACAGCTACGTGTGTGCTTGGGAATAAACAATAGTTCGTCCAGCCGACGCTATAGTAGAAAGACCTTTCTGGGCATCAGCCTCCTAGAGCATCATTAAAACCTGGGCAGCTAGCTTCAGTGATATTGTAAAATGCTGACTGTTTAAGTAATGTCTATTTAACTTGTTTTATTGTGGCCATTTACATTAGGAGCTGTCATCCTGCCAGAAAGCTTTTAAACAGCCTTCCTTTGAAGTCCAGAAAGTGACACATGCCAGCGCTCATAGTCTTTCCTGATGTCAATTCTGCCGTTCTCCGGAGCTCCTCTTGTCCAGACACTCTTCCGAGAGGCTGCATTAAGGGCCATTTGAATATTTCATTTCCTATTAATTATGCACTGTGACTCTACATGTCATTAGACAGAACGGAGGAGAGGACGAGGAAAAAAGAGAAACGTCCACTGTAACAAAGGATGAAAAGAGGTAGTGGGGGCTCGCCGGGTGATGCGAACTACGAATTCCAAAGCATGTCACGTCCAGCCATGTTCATTGAAAATGCGAGACACCCTGCACCTATTTTATCTCTCCGCAAATGAAAACTGGGTGGTTGTTTTGAAATGTTTACATGATCCCTCTTCAACCTTCCCTGACTTCAAAAGCGGCTTGTTTTCAGTTGATTAATGTTGGAAGCCAGAACAGACAATATAGTTTTAAACAAGGTGTGGATTTATCATGGCCACATTAAAACACACGCCGTCCCTAATCCTTGTGTTATTTTTATGAAACAATCTATTCAGAATATCTTTAAAGGTGCGTTCACGTGGTGTCAACGTTCAAAAAGACACGTGGTATTTATATGCTCATTCTGAAGGAAAACAGAGTCTGTTTTGACGCTCGTTTAGATAATTTCCCTTTCAAGGTTGAGTGCTCCACTTCCTAAGTCAAAAGCCGAGTGTGTTTTCCCCACATGTATCTTCAGCCATGCTCGTATGTTGTCTTTATTCTTAATAATGGCGCCGCTGCCATCATGTCACGCCACCTCGGCAAATTTATGATGCCATCAACATCAGTTCTGGCTCCCCTTGTCTCGGCCCCTGCTCAGGTCTGGGCACGACATTTTGATTTGCGGCGGAAGACTGTAAACGTACATTTGGGAAGAAGAGCACGTGGAAAATGCTACTGTTCCGTTCCACCAGCCTCTGCCTGGTGACAGTGACCTACATGGTCAGCGAAGATGCGATATAATTTATGATATATATAATATATTGGATCCATTAGTGGGCATAATGAAGTAGTGAAATGAAAGGGTATTTGTGAAATCAGTTCAAACATCCTGCACGGATTATGATTAAATGATTAATGAAATGCCCCTGCATAAGCATTTTCAAACCATAATTCATGCGAGGGCTGATAAAAATCCTCCAATCATATTTCCTTCAGTCGTGAGTCTTATCTCCACCATTTTATATAAATCACCACAAAAAAAAGAAGGAGAGGTAAAAAAAAAAAAAAGGAAAGCTTGGCCCGCTTTGCCGAGGCCAGCTACTTATTTAGATTAGTTATAAACGTGCGGGGGAGAAAAAAAGGTCTTGGCGGTATAAAATAATCATGCATAATTATATTCATAATTCAAGTTTATGACAGATTCCATCTCTTTTCTCCTTGTTGTCCTTTGCCTTTTTCCTCCTGGCTTCATTTGAGTTCTCTTAATCTAGATGACATAATTAACTGCAGAAGGCACCAAAAATAAGAAGAATCCATTTAATTTTAAAAGCTGGGAGGGTTGCGAAGTGCACGTTGGACGATTTATAATATCGAGTTTTGGCGAGGCACTTTTCCCGTCCGCTTAACTTCGTTTCTGTAGGTTTGCATGGAAACGGCCACTTCGTGAATTATGCATGAGGCATGTAAAGAGCACTTCTATTTCCGGTAATGCAGAGATCTTGTTAGAACACTCTTCATTTGTGTTTGGGGAATTTGATATTTGTGGATGTGTGGACATTGGCTTTATTTACTTTTTATCATTTTAGTATGCGCGCATCTCAGGCCATTTTCACTTTTCCAATATGGAGAAATAAATGACTGCCCTGCAGAATGTGCAGATAATGTAATTCAATATTTTACCATGAAAGTTTTATCAAATGTTTAATAGATGGCTGTAAAATATGGTACTAAAATGAAGGCTGCTCTCTCTCTCTCTCTCTCTCTCTCTCTCTCTCTCTCTCTCTCTCTCTCTCTCTCTCTCTCTCTCTCTCTCTCTCTCTCTCTCTCTCTCTCTCTCTCTCCCTCCGTAGACATCTGAATAATGAACATGCCTTGGATGACAGGAGCACGGCGCAGTGCAGGGTACAGATGCAAGTAGTTCAACAGCTGGAACTGCAGGTATCATCTCATTTCTCTTCGTTCATCTCCTTTTCTGGCTTCATCGAAACTTTGATTCTTGTCTTTCTCTCTCTCTCTCTCTTGCTCGTTTTCTCTCAAGTAGCAGCTCAGAGATAGAAGAGGGAGGGATAAAATGAAATTATTTTGTACATTTGTGAGTAACCAGTCATTAAAAATGTGTTATGTTCGCATGACAGCCAGGCAAAGATATATGGAGTGCCCTGGGGCTAACTCCACAAGATAATTACATTTCCAATTTTACTGGGTTTTAAAGTCGTTTATGACTTTTAACTATTTGGCACCACAATAAAACACTTTGTGAAAAAACCCAGGCGCACCAACAATGGTGGGTGCGCTACCAGTCATTTCAATGAATTCATTGACTCGTTTATTGTATTGCATTGCTTGTTAATACACATTAATCGTGACAGATACTCACAGAATGGCATCATAGAGCTGGGGATATATGGTAAAGGGATGTAGAGTTTTGGTTTTAAGAGGAGAAGCAGGAGAGATTCACTCTTGGATTCAGTCAGATCGCATTAGAAAGTGCCGGAGCCGTTGTGCAGCAGTTAACACATTGAACTGTTGTGCTCATGCAGGCAATTTCAGCTTAATATTTTAATTTCTTAATGTATACAACTTTTTTAATTAGAGGACCTTTATGCATGCTGGAAAAATTCACCCCAGGCATCAAAGTGCAGTGATCATTCTCTATCTACATGCTCATCTGTCCATATATTAGCCATTTGTACTCTATTCAAATGCTTGAAATAAAATTAGGCTTTTATGCGAGGAATTGTCATGATGCCGATAAAACCTTTAAACTTTTCTTCTATACTACAGAGAGAAAGAGATTTAAAGGACCACACATACAGTATAGATCCAGAAGAAGTACAGTAGCAGCTGAGGGGAGCACAACTGGGCTGCGTTCCCCAAAAGCAAGCCTAAGTAGATCATAGAGACCAAGGCCAGTGGTGCCAATGGTTTCTATGATCTACTTAGAGTGACTAACAATGCAGTATGTGGAGGTCAGGGAGGTCCTCTAATGTTTAGTGTGGATTCACTTTGGCTGAAGTAACCATGACTGAAGGCTAGAGTGTGTGTGTTCATTCTCATTTGCTAATAAACCCTTAGGGTTGTGTCTCTGGATCAAGTGTAAAGGTTACAGGCACATTCTGAGTACATGCATGTCATGAATAAGCATACATATGTCAGTTGTCCTTCCACAAGGAGTTATTTGTTCTACTGATAGCCGAGAAAATATTGCACTAAAATGCATGTAAAAAATCAAATCTTTTCTCATTTGTATTATAATTTTTATGTATCTTTTTCTAATTATAGTTAGCGAAAGACAAAGAGCGTCTCCAAGCCATGATGACTCATCTTCATGTGAAGTCTACAGAGCCCAAACCCACCCCACAGCCAGTGAGTACTCATGTCCCAATTTGCATACTATCCATCCTAAATAGCATGTGAGATAAGAATTTGTGTACACCAACTGATCGTATGTTGAATGTGCATAGATGATATACTTTCTCAGGAACTGTTTACAGTTCTTTGTCATTCACTTGACTTTTCTTGTTAAAGAAAATTTGGCAAGGAATGTGAAAAGCAGTTTTTTAATTAATAAACTTTTTCAAGTTTATTCATTACACACTTTTTAATGAAAAATGCTGATTATTGCTGATTAAATGCTGTTATTTGTTAGTCCTAATAATTACATAGTTTATATATGTATTATTTATTTAGGGTAAAGTATGAAAGTAGTTTTTAAATTGGGATGCACCACATTTTTACTTTTTTTTTTGGTTACAGCTGTTCATACAGTTAAAACATATTCCTGATAAACTATTTTACAATAATTCATGGTGAACAAGGGTTCACAAGCTATTACAAAAATTCAAATTGATCATTGATCAGTCCCACTCTCTACTCTCTTCAGTTTGCTGAGCACGCTGATCATTTATTTACTGCTCAGGGGCCCCGTGGTGCTCAGGAGCCCAGAGATAGTGTCCTGGGACGGCGGGTGACAATAGTTCATTCAGTGGAGCTTTGCCTCTGTCACACGCTGATTGTTTGGATTAGCATTTGTACAGAGGTGTCTGACACGGCGATGCTTGTGTATAAAAATCGGTCTCAGATATTGATAGTGTTGTTAGCCGGCCATCTCTCCCCAAGGGATTGAGGGGCAGCAGCTTGTAGTGGAGAGGAGGACCCTTATGAATAAACTACTTTATTATGAGGTGCTATTATTGTTTTTGTGTACTGTATGCTTGATGGTCAGAAGCCATTATTTAATTTTACCATTACTTGAAATGTGTTTACAGAGCTGCCATTTGGTGACATTTTACTCAACAGCATTGTTGTGATAAAAGCCTAGACATTTATTTCAAATTTGCTTGGCTCATTTTGGAATGTGTCTTTAGTTTTAGAGTCACGATTTTACTCATGAACAAATTAGATGTTTTTTGCAGTCTGATATACTGCTCATTAATCTTGCCCCAATAACATTCATATTTATCAACAGCTCATTTTAAGAGATATTTTGCCTCAGGCTACAGTTGTTTATGTGTTTGTGTGTGCACATGTGTGCACTTCGAGTTTACGAAGGAAGGTGTCACTAAGTGTTCTCATCAGTGGTCTGACCTTTTCATTGTCCATAATTAAACAGCAGATTTTTTTGTTGTTTGTTTAGCTTTTTTTAGCAGCTTGTCTTCTGTTTTCCATGGCAGCTTGGCAAGTCAAAGCCAGTATAATTAGATCACCAATTACCATTTAATTATTTTCATTCTGAAGTCTCATTTTGCGGGCATATTGGAGAGTACCCAAATGGTACGGAAAAACAAAAGGAAGGCCATTACTCGCCTGTCTGGCCTATTGTAGAGGCTACTTGCTGTGGATGAGGAATATAGGTAACAAAGCTAGCGGATTTGCACAGAGGTTGAATAAGTCCATACTATTCAAAACCTCTGGCCCAAACTGAGACCCTTTTCTTAGTCCCCCTATTTTTGCATGTCATTTTATCCTTGCAGGGAAAGCCTGATAGGTCTTATATGCTCTAGGCTTAGGCTGTAACTTTTGTCATTACTGCGTATGTGTGTGTGTTTTAGTATATAAAGTATGCAAATATTAAGACTAACATCTAAAATTTTAATTTTTCATTATTTTTTTGTATTAATTTAAAAACAGGTTTCACGTTACTTTCCTAATTTTCTTTAACAAGAAAAGTTAAAAGTGAATGACAAACAACCAGTGTTATTTTAGTATCAATAATATACTATTACAGTTTTTGTTAATATTTTTATTTGATTTTATTTTTTATATTTTTATTTTAAAGTTTAGTTTAGTTTTAGTCATTTTGTGTTTTTGTCATTTTTATAATTTTTTTCCTTTTTTGTGTTTATTTAATTTTAGTTTGTTTTATTTCAGATAGTTTTTTACAGTTTTTTTTTATTCTTATGGTTTTATTTTTTAGGTAATGGTTTTTTGTTTTTTAAATGGTTTTAGTTTTAGTTAATAATGATAACCCTGCAAACTCCTATGCCTTCCTAAATAAAAATATTTAAAAAAATTATTATGTGTATTTTTAATTAAAACATATAATATAATCCCCGACTAAGGCAGTGTAGTGATATATAGTAGCTAGGAATCATAACTGGTACTATATGGTGCATTTTAACATGACTGGATCACGTTATTGACCAATCAGCATCTAAGACCAGAACTATCGGTTTTCTAATGTGATTTTAGCACAGAGAGAAACCAATTAACAACAAAAAAAGGGGTTAGATAGGCATGAAGACAATGACACGTCAAGGATGAAGCTTCTGTCATCCCTCAAATTTCTTTATTATGTACCTGTCTATCAAACAGAGCATCTGTATGGTAATGACCGTTAATAGGGTGTGTGGTAATTGCGTGGCCTGCGTTGTATCCGCGTGGCGGGGGGTTAGATGTTAAACACTGTCTGTTGGTTTTCACTCGCCTCGCCGCCGTCTGCACTGTCAGCGCTGCCATTATAGAGCAAAATTAGACATCTGATACCTCCAAAGCAATTGACAGCCTTGACATTTCATTAATTTGCTCACCCAATCTGTAGGCGATTGTGGCGCACGACGACAAACCCACCTCCGCGTGCCCTCTCGTTTTTTTTTTTTCTTTGCTCCACTCTGCTTGTCCATGCATTCGTCGCTTTTCCACCCTCCCAGTGAAGTCATGTTTAATTTGGTAACAAGGCCTCCTTTGGCAAATTAGCAATTAGAACAATTTGGTGGGGAAATATGTATATGTGTCATTAGCTTTTTTTCCCATCGCCTACAAATTAATAGTAGGAGCATCGGGTCAGACTCACGTTTTCCACTCCAATAGAAGAGGAAATCTGACACTGACGACTCAGCGCAGCTGTTGGAAGCGAGACTGCACCTTTACAAACCCGTTGGTTAATTAGTTTACCTTATAGCCATTATTACTAGACCCCCACATCGTGCCACTTGATAAGGGAGGAAGAAAGTATTTCTCTGGAAACTATTTCTCCATAAGAACCATCTTATGCCAAACCATCGGGATGATGAGGGTCATTCAGATGTGACGTTTAATCGTAGTATCACCCCTGTAAGTAGCCACTAATTGGGGTCCTTACAATACAATTTGAGCCTGTAATTAGTGTAGATTGACCTCTCTCTGTCTGCGGCTTATTAGGAGCCTCTTAAGGCTCAGTGAGAAACTCATTCCATCAGCCAGCAAGACTGCTACTGCCGCCCGAGAGCAAAGAGAGTGAGCTAGGCATTCTGGGAGCACGCCAGCAGACCAAACAAAGAGGCGACCAGGGGGATGTACGCTATTTGCTCTCAGAATGATGGACGCAGAAAGCGAAAGCATGGTGTTTACAAATATTTACAAACCAACATGCTCCTCTGCGGCGCAGAGATTGATTGGATGGTGTGTTAACAATTAGCATCCGCAGGCATCAGTGGTGACTAACAATGCTCTGTGCTTTTCAGCTGAACCTGGTCTCCAATGTAACTTTGTCCAAGACGGCTCCCGAGGCCTCGCCGCCCCTCAGCTTACCCCGGACACCCACCACCCCGACTGCCCCCCTCACGCCGCTCTCACAAACCCACTCCGTTATCACCCCCACCAGCCTGCACAGTGTCGGCCCCATGCGCAGACGCTACTCAGACAAGTACAACATGCCCATATCTCCAGGTACGGACAGACTGCTTGGAAGCTTCCTTGTGACATACAATACATTGAATCATTGGGATCAGTGGGTGTTATATTTCCCCCCAAAATCAAAATAATAATTAAATAAATTATATTCATTAAAATAATTATGTGAAATTATGTTTTGCATAAAGAAAAAGATGCTCATTTGATATTTGATATTTTTTGTATTCTAACATTATTAGTTAAACACATTTTCAGCACAAATTAAATAAAATCTCATTACTGTATTTTTTTTAGGAATTGTAATTATTCTCAGTGTTGATTCTCATTAGATTTTGTATTATTCTATTTTACTACTAATTTTAATACTACCGTGATGTATAAATACTATAACATTTTAAATAGCACATGATTACTGTATGTATTTATTTATTTACTTACTTACATTTTTATTTTTTATCACGGTAATGAAAATAAGATTTTTGTACGTAATTTGCCTTCTCTTGAATACTTCTTATATGGAAAATAGTTTTTCAGTCTTAATGTTTTTAGTTACAATGTTCCCTATACACTGTCAGAAATTACAATTTATTGTAATCTAAAGTGTGACCAGGTTTTCTTTAGTTTCATATTTTTTGCCTGGTCTTTGTGAACAGATATTGTCCAGAACAAAGAGTTCTACATGAATGCTGAAGTACGACCTCCTTTCACATATGCTTCGTTAATACGACAGGTAAGACGGCAGCCACTTTCACATGACGTATTTAACCCACCTATTGCATTGCAATTGAGCATCTTCACATTAGATTTTACGTGCATCTAACATGCTCCATTGCAAACTTCTTTAAAGACAAACCCCTAAACCCCCACCGCCGCAGTCGCAGCCGTTAAATTTCAGATGCAATTTAACAGCAGAGCTCAAGATTAGCCATCTGCAAATGAGCGTGAGAGCACTTGCTGTTCATAGAGGGGCAAAAAGCCCATATATAACAATTGCTTTTGATTAAGTATTACAGCCAATGTGATTATTACGGAATTCATTTCACACAACAGTAGGAACGGGGCATCTTTGAGATGCCCAGTCAATTATCAGGCCTGAACCGGTAATCTGTGATCACACAGGCATTAATCTGGGCCCAGGATAATTGCCGCTTTATAATCTGGCTCTATAAAATAGTTTTTTTTTTTCTTGTTCTGGTCGTTTAGCGGAAAAGGATGTACTCAAATTGCCACATTTGCATAAGGAAGCGTTCAGTAAACAAAGTAGCTCCCATTTGAGAACGGAAAAGCGTGGAGCTGTTTTACATGCACCCTCAGATCAACTTTAACTTGACATACCATGTGCATCTCACTTTGTTTTTGCTCCAGGTTTGAACGGAAATGAAACAGCTTTTTGCTTATCAGCATTTGTCTGTGTGTGTTTTTCCAGGCAATACTAGAGTCGCCGGAAAAACAGCTAACACTAAACGAGATCTACAACTGGTTCACACGAATGTTTGCATATTTCAGACGCAATGCAGCGACGTGGAAGGTGATCTCACAATTCTTATTCTCTAATTCTTGCTGTTACTAATATACAGTGAATTTGGATTTTTCCCAGTAGTTGACTGAATGAAAAACATAGAATGAAGTAGAAACTAAAAAACTTGGTTGTTGAAGAATGTGAAACTATTGAGCTCTCAATAACTCCTGGCAGTAGAAAACCACCCCCAGAATTCAGCACACACCTCTCTTATTGGACCACATACACTTTTTCACTCATGACAAGCATATATGAATAAGGGAGATACAGTGGAAGTGTGGGACTACATTACAGATCTGGAATTTAAACCTTAGAAATTTGAAAAGAAAAATTTCAAGAAAAAATCAAGTGCAGATGGTTTCAAAATCACTAATCAAATGTAGGCAAATTTGTGAAATTGACCATATGATCTCTTTTGTATAGATGGTTGCGTTCTTGCTTCCTTACTGAAATTAATGTTCTTGTTTTGTTTTTTTTTACTTTTCACTTATGCTGCTTATATAACTTATTAAAAAATAATGAAATTAGATCAAATTAAATAGCAAAATAGAAATATTTTCACTAGTGTTCTCAGACTTTTAGACACCACTGTATATTTTACTTCTTTAAACAAACCTTCATACTGACAAACACACTTTCTGTTCCCAGATATTAAGATATTATCACAGCATAATGGCCATTAAAAAATATTAGAATTTTTCCAAACAACACCAACCCTCAGAGATACAAACAGAAATCATGTAAAATTGCTACTTTGTACTTTACGCCATTTTACCCAGTGAGATTTAGTCAACAAGTTCAAATTTCCCAGAGAAAGTATGCATTTTTCCCCAAATATGATTTATTTCACTTAATGGTCCTTAGAAGTTTCTGGAAGAGACCCCCTCTTCATTTGGATTTATTTTGAAAGTGTTTTTCGGTTTTCTCTGGAAGAATTTCAACAGCTTTAAGGGGAAATCTGGACATTTGAGTAGGATGTTTTCCCCTGGCAGAGTTTGTTGAGCATTGGCATTTAACTCAAGCGTTTTCAGTTTCCGTTTTTGAAGTGAGGCAGAAAATGATGAACTATCTGTGACTTTTACCAGAGCTGAATGATAAAGCACCAGAGTGACAACACCCACACAGGCCTCCATCAATCAAGGAGGGCTTTATTTACTAAATATCACCCGCATGTTGTGCAAATGGCCTGATGAAAGGGTAATTTATAAGAACGTAACAAGCAGAGCATGTTAGAATTACTTCTCTTCCCCTCGTTGTTCAGCTACAGTGCTAAAGTCATAACTGCCAAAGAGTCATGTTTATCAGACTATTTGTGCAGTCTGGAATTTTGTTGGTAGTCCAGGGTGCTGCTACAATTGGCTCTTGATCAGGGCATTACTTTGTATAGGGAGTGTTTTGGGAATAGCAAACTATTCTGCAAAGACTTTTTAATATTATGCTTTCCAAGGCTGCATTTATTTGATCACAAATACAGTAAAAACAGTAATATTGTTTAAAATGTAATTTATTCCTGTGGTGCCAAAGCTGAATTTTCAGCATCATTACTCCAGTCTTCATTGTCATGTGATCCTTCAGAAATCATTTTAATATGCTGTTTTGGTGCTCAAGAAACATTTCTTATTATTATTATTAATGTTGAAAACAGTTATATTTTTGTGGAAGTCGTGATACTTTTTTTTGTTCAGAATTCTTTGATTAATAGAAAGTTCAAAAGAACAGCATTCATTTGAAATAGTTTTTTGCTGTTACTTTTTCAATCAATCAAAATCAATTTAATGCATCCTTGCTGAATAAAAGAATACATTTCTTTCTTTTTTTAAATCTTACTTATCTCAAATTTTTTAATGGTAGTGTGTATTTAGTGTATATAACTTCAAAACAGCTAATAAAAACTGGGAAATTACATTGTATTTGATATATTTCCTGAAAACTGTTTTTAATATGTTCTGCAATTTTGCTTTTCAGGTAAATTTATCTTATTTTAAGGATGTCTAGATGTTTTTTTTCTGTCGTCACTTACTTCAAAATGCATTAATTTGTTTTCTTCTGTGGAAAAAAAAGGGAGATGTTATGAAGAATGTTCCTGCTGCTCTTTCAAGCTCCAAAAAAAGCACCATTAAAAGTCATATAATAGCTTTGTGTGACTAACAGACCTATATGTAAGTCATTATTCTCTGAAAAGTCCCGCTGTAGCTGTCAAACATCAGTTAAAACGAGAGAATTCGTTTGGTGCCATTGACATTCAGGACATTCTGCAAAACATCTCCTTTTTCGTTCCACAGAAGGACCAAGTTTTGAACAAGGTGAGTAAATGATGACAGAATTTAAATTTTCTTAATGGAAATGTAATACAAGAGAATGTGGCTTTTCTATAAAAAGGCTGTAATAAAAAATACTAATTTATTCCAGCACATTTCCTTTTACACTCATTAGCCCTTTTCTTTCTCTCACACCAACTGCAGAATGCAGTGCGGCATAACCTTAGTCTTCACAAGTGTTTTGTGCGGGTAGAGAACGTTAAAGGGGCGGTATGGACCGTCGACGAGCTAGAGTTCCAAAAGAGAAGGCCGCAAAAGATCAGCGGGTAGGTGTTCCAGCGCCACCCCATACAGCATGGCTGACCAAACCCGTGTCTCGTGGTGTTGATGGATGGGCTCCATGTCATTGTCTCTGTGCTGTGCCGCCCATTGACCCCCTACTAGCTTTAGCGTGCGTCTCTGTGCCCGTATGTGAGTTATGTGCTGGCTGTGTGCACCGTAACCCCTGGTCGCTTGTGCTTATCCATTCATTCATTTCATATCCTCTTCTCTATCACTGTCTGTCTGTCTTGCTCCATCCGCATCTGGCTGCTTGCTGCCCCTCTCCCCCATCCCAGGGTGCTGTGCGCACCAATCTCTCCCTGCATAAATGCTTTGTAAGAGTTGAGGATGACTTTGGGTCCTTTTGGACCGTAGACGATGAAGAGTTTAAACGCGGCCGCCACATACAACGAGGTCGCCCCAGGAAGCATGCGGCCGACGAAAGCTGTGATGAGCCGCCTGTACAGTAAGCACCGCCTTCTGCCCCGCCCCCTCCCTGCATGCTTTGCCTCTATGTGCTCGCTCATCCTCTATGTATCTTATGCTTGTGTCATATGTGGTTTTCATAATAGATGAAATAGCTATGTGAGTGTCATCTGATTTACATATATATATATATATATATATATATATGATTTTAAAATAAAACAAATTCACATATATAAGCTTTGTTCCAAAACTTGGCGAGCTTCCTTGTAATCTACGCTTTACATAGGAAACTACCTTCTAAGTATATAGGCAGAAGTAAAAATTACAATCATTTTCTCTCTCCACCATTTTCCTTTGTGTGAATTATGGGATTCATTTCCGTTAAACTGTAAACAATCAGCGAGTTTCAATCTTTGAATGAAAAGCATTTTCAAAAACTGGGCACAATGAGAAGACATTATTCTACTCGCCCTTCAACCATCGAACATTAAAAGTGTAAAAGCATTAACAAATTACCATAACACACCATTTGTTATGAGCTTGATCATTTTCATAGCAATATTACAGCCCAGTTAAATATCACTTTAGTAATATGTCTGTATTATGTAACATACGTTGCCTTAATCAAAAATGTTCATTAACTGTGACATTGAGTGATAATATTTCAAAGTGATTCCATCATTTTGACAGACAATAAATATTGTATTTACCTGCTTTAGAAACATTCCAGCAAACACTGGGATTAGAAGTGAAAAGGAGAGACAATTACATTTTAAAGCATCCATGTGAAAACAAACCTGGAAAGAGGATTTGGTGAGAAAAACAAGATATTCTTAGTGCATTCCAGTGAATTATTCATGGGATATATTGTAAATTAAATGCGCAGTATATGTTGTCTTTTTCATACTGTTACAGCGGAATAAAAAGGAAAAAAGAAAATAAAATGTAGGAAAAGAATGCAGTGCCTGAAAGATATTTTTGTTATACCATGTCACATTAAAATACCAAGTATTTCGTTATTCCCCTGACGTCTGAAAATAGAACATGAAGGAAATTGTACAGCTCATTCAGTCAAACTTGACAGATAAGGATTGTTTGTAGCGCAACCTTTTGATTTTAAATGATTGTCCACACTTTTTAAATAGAACTTCTCCAAACTGGAAGTTCCGCCCATAATCTAAAATGCAGTAGGCTTGTTAGGAAAAAGGTGGATAGGAGAATTGATTTTTAACACAATACTTTTGCACTTTATAAGATCTGATGCTAGCATGTTGCTAAGATGATAACATAAGTATAAGAATACATAGTGCACACAAATATTGGGTACAAGATTAATTCCGTTCAGATCTGACTATTTTTAATGATACTTTTTGATATTGAACAATATTTTTGCTTGTCACAGTGCATTCCGGGATTGCCTCTTGCACAACTGATAGATGCATTGCTTTAGATATTGGCCCAAACAAGCTAGCATTATTACAAGACTGCCTTCACATTGGAAGTGAAGTAGGCCAAGTAGGCAGTTCGTTTTGGGACAGAGCTTCAGTGTTAAAGAGCTTTTGATAGTTTAGTGCCATCTATTGATTTTGCTATTGAGTTTCATTGGAAATCAGATTGTACTCTAAATACTGACTTCAGTGTAAAATCAATCTGTTCAGTAGACCGGAGACAGTATGACTCGTTTCACTACTGAACTGAATGTGTGTCTATATTTTTGTCTCTACAGAAGTCCAGCTCTGGTAAAGAACATCCATACCACTTTGGGATATGGTCCCGCTCTTTCTGCAGCCTTCCAGGTAAAATCACAAGCTTGCAGCATCCAATCCTTATATGGTTTTATTTATTAATCTTTTCAGTTGCTGCCCTCATATACATACTATATATATAGTATATATATATATATATATAGTATGTACTCATTTTGTGTACAGTTGATGAAGAATGATGAAGCAATAAAGCTTGCCTGAAAATATTACTCTTTTATCTGGTTTATAAGGTGACAGTCTTGCGTAACGAAACTACGGTTTTCTATTATTCCCTTGTGAATGATCAAATACAAACATCAAATAATTTTCAAATGCACACCTAATGTGCATCATTTGCATTTCATTTTGTTGCACTAGTACTAAAAATCTTCCTGTCTTTGTTTTTTGTAGAAAATGTCCAAAAAAAAAAATTATCTTGAACACACATCATGCCATCATTATTACTTTAAAAACTTCTAAATAGCTCATGAAAGGACATGCAGTGTGCATAATGGTTATTTATTTAGGATGAGCCCAAGTATCTGGAGGCCATTGAATGGACCCGATGTTTTAAAGGAATTGGTCTCGCCGAGTTCATCTCCTCTATTCTGTTTTAGGCTTCAATGGCAGAGAACAACATACCTCTATACACTACCGCTTCCATCGGAAGTCCCACTCTTAACTCGCTTGCCAGCGCCATCCGAGAGGAAATGAATGGGGCCATGGACCACGGGAACAGCAACGGTAGTGACAGCAGCCCTGGACGCTCGCCCCTGCCAGCTATGTGAGTGGCTATGTGTGTGTGACTGAGATAAGCGCGAGGTACAGGGAGACGTCCAGGAATCATTAGGCTCACGCGCATGCAGGGCGACGCTCGTACAGCTTAGGTGGTGGGAATTTTTCACCAGGTCGCTAGGAGTTGAAAATAGTCTCCGAACGCACAGTTGGGTTCGATGTACATTACAGTAGATGTTTAGCCAGCCATGAAATTATATAGAAAACTGCAGTTTACAGAGGAAGCAGGAATTGTGAATGCAGTCTTAGAAAGGAAACCCCACCTTTGGCAGGTTTCTAGGCTGGGGGAGCTTGTAAAGAAAATAGTGTCTCTCCATGTTATTTCGAGAAGTTTATAAACTGGCTTTTATTGCGGGTCAATAGTGTGCAGCATTCTACAAGGAGTTCCTCCCTAATTATTGCCTCCATTTTGTTTAAATATTTACAAAAGTGGTGAATAGAAGATGACAGAACTGGCCTCCTTTTTCCACCCAGACAGGACTCGCAGCACGTCCGAAAACTCTCCGAGCCGTCGAGAGTAAAACAACGAAGGGAGGGGTGGGGGGTCGTAATTAGCCTCGACGAAACCGCTCCGACATTTCCATGTAGCTGAGCTGCGGTCGGGGTTGGAAACCACAGCTCCCCATACACTTGTTGTATGGGAGGGACCGCCGTGTTGTTTGAAGCTTAAAATAATACGGTGCAGACAACATGGTTTCCAGATGTTGGAGGACAGAACGCTGATTTGTTGCTCGGCCAGATTTATTGCAGTTTCTGTGAAACATCAGCAAATCGTTTTTTAAAAAAATGGCGCGGTAATGAACTTGTGAAGATGTGGATGAGAGAAACGCCAATGGCAGGTAACATAGCTGCAGGCCTGCCCCATCCGCAGGATACAGAGAGACAGGATGGGTGTGCTTGCTCTGAGGCTGTCTGCCTCTCACCTCTCCAGGCATTTGCGAACTTAACGCACTCAAAAGCAAAGATGTTGCCCAAACACGAGCTGTACAAAGTGTGAGAATGTACGAGCATACATAAAACATTCACATAAAAAGCACTGAGGTTTATTAAGTTAACCAGATTTATGGATCATGTTATCAAGGGCATCGCGTTTCAATTTCGGTGAAAAACTTTTTCTCTAGTAATGGAAATGGTTTGGATGTCACTGATGGATGGAAAAGGAAAGGAAAAAACAGGAAAAGGGAAATGTATATATTCAGAATATTCTGATTAACTTAATTTATTTTTATGTTAACATTATCAAGAGCATCATTAATACTATGTGCTTTAGGCAAGTATAATGGTAATTCTATTTTTATGACGTATTTTGGACTACCATGTAAATGCTATGGAACATGAATATGGTAAACACCCACCACCATGGTATTATCATATGATATCGTCACTTTACCATGGTACCACCACAGTACTTTTTTGTAAAGCGTTAACCTTTGCAAAAATCTTATTTTGATTAAATTTTTCTCAAATCTATGTACAAAATTTGAGTTATTTTGAACGGTGTAATTAAATGTCAACTATTAAAATGATTACATAGTATCGTCAATCCAAGTATAGAATTATATCCATCTTAACATGCTACGACATAAACCAGGCCTGTAATTATGTTGTAAACAAACAAGTACATTTTGATAATAGAACCGCTATATTGCTAGTATTATTTCTTTTGAATCCAAAGTCATAATTATTAACATCTAATACATGGGCTTCCATCTGCCTCACCTGTTTGTATTGTTACAGATGTCTGCAATCTGACGCTTTAGCCTTCATTGTAATTAGGACTGAAGCAGAGTGCATCTCAGTTGCATATTAATAACAATTTCATGTTTGCCCTCCAGCTAGGGAGGCAATGGCATACATGGAGATGCTTTGATCTGAAACCGATAGAATGGGGAGAGTTTTCTTATTATTCACACACAAATATGATAACTCATTAGCATGGCTACTTTCTTAACAATCGTGGCTGAGAAGCACATGAGAGAAAAAAAAGATTGTGGCTAATTACATTTGCCAAACATGTCTTAGCGAAAACCTATAGTTTGCCATGTGAGACTAATTAACTTAAAGGCTCTGCTACATCTGCTTCTAATGTTTATCCTTTTATTCGTTTCAGTTTTGGTCCTCTTGCCCGGTACAGTCAGCGCTCGCTCATTGGTGCTCTATTCCTGCAGTGTTTCTGTAATGAGAAATTTGGCAGATCTCATCTCTGTGGACAATCCTTTGCCCAGACTGTGGGCCGGGTTCATGTTTTGCCTTGTTTACAACTGACAGCGTTATTATTCTTGTAAGGGCTCTGTTTCTTATCACAGCCGTTTGTGTTGGGCCCCGTCATCAGCGTCTCCCCCTTCCCCTCTCGTCTCGCACGCCTCCCCGCTACTGCTTTTCTTCCCCTTATTGACACTTTGGTTAGAAGTTGCATTAATTTTGCACGTATTTAAAGTGTACGCCGCGCTGTCTGGTCACTGTGGGTTTTTTTTTTTTTTTTTGCACGCTTGAAGTTGATTAATGACGGAACCTTGCGCAGGGTCGTCCTCTAGAGACCCGCCTCACAGGTTGTGCATGTTAACGAGCGAGAAGAGGAGCGCGCGGAGCGGCACTGATCCGACGCCACCGGGAAGCTGACAGGCCGTCCGCTCGCTCATTCGTACGCCTGCCACCGTTCTCCGCAGTCCATTCTCTCCTCGCAATGTCGTATGTTGTTAATCTCCCTCATTTATCAATTCAAAGTGAAAACCCAGTTGTCGGGCCAGCTGTGGAAAATAAAGCCGGCTGGTATCCCGGTGTTGGAAGAGCTGAAAGGGAAGTGGAGTTATCAGGAGTGTTGCTGTGCTGCCTCTGTTAGTCTTTCATTATAGAAACAGCTGGTCCTTGCTCTAGTTTTTTTTTAAATAATTTTTTATTTCTTTTATATTTATACAGTGAAGCTGCACTGATACAATCATATTGATATGTTTTTTTTTTGTTTTGTCACAATATTGCCTAGAAACTATACAGATTTGTATAGACATCCTCACCAAAAACTATTATGTGGTGCGTCCACTTAAAGTCAAATTAGAGAAAAGTAAAAGACAAAGCCACAACACAATATCCATACACAAAAGAATATTCTTTTTTTTTTAATTCTGAGAATCTAGGCTTTTGTGTGCAAATAAATGAACGTTCCTGTTCAGTTTTTTCCTAAGGCATCATATCACCGTAAAAGATATTGATATATGGTTTTTTGTTTTGTTTTAATTGTCACAATGCCTAGATACTGTAGATCCATATGTACTTTTTTTTTTTTTTTTTTACAGATTTGTATAGACGTCCTCATCAAAAACTATTCTTTGGAACACACAATATCATACACAAAAGAATATTCATTCATTGAGATTTGTTAATTTTTTTATTATTTTATTTTTTTTCGGAGAAAATTTTGTGCAAATAAATGAACGTTCCTGTTCTGTTTTTTTCCTAAGGCATCATATCAGTGTAAAAGAGGAGCCACTGGACCCAGAGGAGCATGAAGGCCCCCTTTCCCTCGTGACGACAGCCAATCACAGTCCAGACTTTGACCACCACAGAGATTACGAGGACGACCACGGGAACGAGGACATGCTGTAAGCCTGGTTTCTTCCAGGTCCTCTGCCGAAGAGGCCATACTAACTGCGGTCACCTGCGAGGCCACTCCAGATATAGCAAGCCCAAGACTGGATTCACAATCCTCTTGTTGACGGCTATTAAAATGTTCCGATTTACTCTTAGTGCCATTAAATACAAAACGAAATACGAGATGATAAAATCTATTCCATTTGGAAGTATTTTTGATTTGTTTCTACTTTTCGTTTAAAAGAAGAGATGCGTAAATTTCTACTCATCGCCTGATGAAAAGACATTTGGTACTGGGGCCTGCTTCTACTTCGTTTTGGCATAAGTGTCACTGAGACCAGAGCGGACATGAAAACACAGCTGAGAAAGACTCATTGCTCTCGGAGTCAAATAAACACTGATCACAAACTCTCTCTCACACACACACACAAATCATTAGCGCTTCAATGAGCGTGCCACTCACAGTGTGCGTGTACGTATGTGACTTTAATTCATTGCCTCTGCCTTCAGATCTTCTTAAAGGACGGTTCACCCAAAAAAGAAAATTCTGTCATTTACTCACCTCATGTCATTCCAAACCTATATGACTTAACTTCTTCTGTGAAACACAAAGTGATTTGTTTTAAAAAGCGTACTTGATTGCTTTTTCATATAATGAAAGGTAATGCTCTCCCTGAGAATTCATGAGAGAAGTAGCAGTGTCTGAATTGTGAGCGAATCATTCTTTTGAGTTGGATCTTTTCAGTGAATCAGTCCACAAATCACTGATTCTTGTGTTCAACTCACTGACTCGATCTGCTCACGGCTCACAGGAAGGGAAGATTTTCAGTGAATAGCAGCTATGGCTGCACAATATATCGTTTTAGCATCGATAACGCAATGTGCGCATCCGCGATAGTCACTTCGCAGGATGTGCAATGTCAAATATAGGGATCATATGATCTGTACGGACCAGGCATCACGGTTTGAAACGCAAAGTTTAACCCTCATAGAGGGAAAATTTATCACTTGCACGTGTTTTAGGTCCTGTCAGTTTAAACATTCAAGCAATTTTAAACTATTAGAATGAAAGAAGACGCACACATAGAGAGCAGCACAGACAGCACACGAACACCAAATTCCATTTTCTTCCGCATCTATTTGTGCTGGAACAGACACATACATGCAAAATGATGTCAAAATGCCCGTCTCTGTGAGTATCCTCGTAAACACAGTCGCTTATGGCTTACGCGAACGTAAATAATTGAAAACGGATGTTTATCATTATATTGGATCCGTGCATTCGGTCTTAAAGTGACAGCAGCCTAATATTCCTGCCGCTGTCTGTGTCATTAATGTTAATAAAACAACAACAAAAAAAATCACTTTTGTACCTTTAAAGATTCATTATATTTAATTTATACAGCGAAGACTGTGCCGTGTAATTTGTTTGTAATTTGTTCATTATTTTCTATGCAGCATTCACTCCCCTAGAAAATCACACAAATAGAGCCATTCAAGTCAACTGGTGAAATTTTCATATAGCTATATATATCGCAGAAAAATTTCACTTTTTTTCCAATATCGTGCAGCCCTAATAGCAGCTTAAATTTTGGTTTGTTTCTTATCCAAATCTATCTACAACTTGGAATATAGTAAAATGAGTGATAGGGATGCTGTTTTTTTTTGTCCTTTTCGAAGCTTGAACGCTCTACTCCCCATTAATTGTAATTGCCTGATAAAAAGCAGCGAGTACAGATATAACAGATAGTTTTAGAGGTAGCAGAGAGTTTTCATGAATAAAAAGAAAGTCATACGGCTTTGGAGCAACATGACGATGAAAAAAATGACAGAATTTAAATTTTTTAAGTGCACTATTCCTTTAGGATCACTGTCATCACAGCTGGAGCATATCTGTCTGGTGTTTTGAGGGTTCCTGGGCAAATAATTTAAATGTAGTGTCCTCTCATTACTCTGTGCTGTTAGCTATATATTCTTTTTGTTGGGTTTGTTTGTTTTGGTAACTGATCAGACCTCATGAATAATGACGTGGAGTTATGGTGTGCTTAGCACTGGATGAATGTTAAGGCTTCTCATGCTCTCTTTTTTCTCTCTCCCTTTCCTTTCGAAATTGAAACAGAATGTCGCATTACCGTGTAGTATTTTTCTGTCATTTGTTCCTAGCGTTTCGGATCGCCACTTTGCAGTCACATTGCCCTTGCGTACCCACACACACACACACATACACACACACACACACACACACACTCTCTCATATGCTCTTTCCTGCTCATGAAGTCCATCTGCAAATGCACTACTCGTAATGAAGGCTCCCTCTCCACGCACCAATGAAGTTTAATTTTCACGTGGAATGAATGACAGAGAAATCAACGCAGGTTAACGTTTATCGTTCTGAAATTATACTTTCAAAAATCCCCTTTTGTAGTGATGCATGTTAGCGTCAACCAAATCGCTGATCGAAACCATCATCTGTATTGCAAAATGAAATGTCAAAAAAATGTTGAAATAAGCAGCAGGGAGAGAACTGTTAGACAAAAGCTAATTGTGATTCCTGAACGTCATTGTCGGCATATATGAAACTTTTTTTTTTTTTTATATGAAACTTCTGTCATTTCAAAGACTGTCTGGATGACTTGAAACTGCATTCCCTCTAGTTTTGGTATCTGTTTCACCAGATCAATGACTGGCTCAGCCTCTGTTATTAGACATGATAATAATTACACATGGGATTAAATGTTAAAGGGATTATAAACCGAGGCTGACGGCACAGCCATGACCACTGAGCATTACGGCACTGGGGCGGCCCACTATGACCATTCGCATCTTGCCACATCACCTTGGAAATGATTGTTTCCGACTGGCTGTTTCCACACAGGCCAATTGAACCCGGGAGGCAACTCCGAATTGGAAGCTGCTGCCGCCGGCTAGTTTAGATTCAAATTTTGGCACAGCGCAAGGATGACAACAGACTTTAGATTAGGCTTCTACAAATCGTACACACTTGCATTTTGTTTTGTTTTTTTAATGACTGCAACCAACCACTTTCTGTGTTCTTATTTATTACTTCCATTTTTGTTGTCATTTTGTTTTTACTTAAGTTGATGTGTATGTCTCTTATCTGTGACTACCAAAGATACAAGATACTACAAGTTGATATATTCTATGTTCCATGCAATAGCTAAACGAAAGGCCAAATATCCTTATAGTGTTCCCCGCACTGGCCGGACACAAAAATTATGAAATGTCTGAAACTGTGTCGGGCTTATTATAGTGAAAAAAAGAGAAAAAAAAGCCAAAGGGGTTGTTCGATGGGCAGCTGTATGTCTTTGCCTGTGACCAAAATAGGAGAGGAGAGGCAAAGATCGAGACCAACACACGACCAAATCAAAGCAATGTTGTCTTTGGGCCAATGAAAAGGAAAAAAGGGAGTGTTCTATCAGGAAATGATGGCTATAAAGGAGAAGGATATGGATGAAAGAGTTTAGGACTGTTCACTGTCGTCACAGGAAATTTAAATCCATTTGCATAACACAATGTGAACTGAACTTCAACTGGACCACACAATGATGAGAGTTTCATTTGTTCTCATACTTTAGGTTTTTTTTTTTTTTTTTGCCATTTTATTATTTGAAAAGATTGTATGCCACTTGTAAATTCGAAACGGGATTCCTGATGTCCTTTTGTTAACCATGGCAATGCTCTATGATTGTGTTTTAGTGTCTGTCAACTTAATACTTTTTTATATTAAAAAACACTCCTGTCAACCAATAAGCTGGGTACAAGGTACTTTAATGGAAGTTACTACTATTTGTAAATCTATCCAAGCATTTTATTAATGGGCACTCTGTGGTTCACTAAAATGAATCAAGCATCCAGGCAGCTGAGGGTCGCCTGCAAGGGACAGTGGGAAGGATTCGGGGCTCATCTGAGGGCTGTTTCTGATTGTTATTCTTGAGCAGGTAGATGAGAGCATTCACCGCATGTGTAGCTCAGCATTACTGAAGAAATACAGCATGAGAAACTGTTAATATGCATACCTCAGTTCAAACCTATAGGGAATGAGTAACTAAGAAAATGATGTAACATTTCACTCAGTTGCACTTAGTTGTTTGTCTTGCATGTTTAGTCTAAAACTGTAGCAAACTATTTTAAGAAAAAGATTTTTAAAAAATATATAAAAATCAGAGCTTGTTTATCATAAGGGTCTTTCTTTTTTTTTCTCTTTTAAACCAATCCAAACCTCAGGCTTTTTTTATCGTTAAGAAACGCCATTCGGCTTGCTTCAATATGATCTCTTCTTCAATTTATTTGGCTTCTCACATGCGGTAAACTGTGTCCTGTCTCTGCTCTTTTAGCTCATGTTGAAGTAGGCTGTACATACACCACATTATAGCTTGTGTGTCCTCTCATTTTCTCCTGATTCTTTTCAAAGAACAAAAAAAATACTGTTTGTATCACCATGTTTGCTTTATCACAACTGCTTTGTATTTACTATTAAAAAAGACGGAAAAACACAAAGAAATGAGCTACTGTATGTATTCCAATAGCAAACTGTGCTGCAAATGTAATTGACTTCATAATCCTTGCTTTTCTGGGGGGAAAAAAGGAAACTTGCAGACATCTGTGAGCGAGAGGGGAGGGAATGGATCCGGGGATAATCCTCCGTTTTTGGATTCTAAAAACTGTAAAATACAAAACAGATTTGTCTCTGTTATCATTGACCGAAGCGTTTTCTACGGTCTTTCCCTTCTTTCCTTGCGTTAAGCTGTTTGTAATACGTTCGAAATAAAGATCTTGCTTTTCTGGTCTAGATTACCTCTAAAAGCAGGTGTACTTCCTCCAGAGCACAAGGGGAAATACTTGCATATTTTCTTTAAGCACTATTTTTCTCTAAATCTTAATGTGCATTTTTCTTTGTCAATTTCTTTTAAGGATTTTAAGACTTAATTCAAGATAGTAACATTTGTTTAAAACATTTTTCCAGGGGGAGGTAAGCATATTTTCTTAGTATCACACAAATGTACCTTGTTTTAAGATATAGTTGTCTTGTTTTTTTAGTAAATATACTGATAAACAAAGCTGTGAGGAAAGTCTATGAATCATGAACACGTCATAATATTGATTTGTGTACTATCTCTATAAAAACAGGAAAACTATGCAGAGCAAAGGTAGACAATTTATCAGTTTTTTTCTTTATGGGGTATTAAAACTTAAAATTATATCTCATAAGCTTACTTTTAAAAGCAATGCATCACAATATTGCGTTATTCCCTAAAAAAAGTAACTAACTGCATTACTTAGTTACTTTTTATGGAAAGTAATGTGTTACATTACTTTTGCGTTTATTTTTCTCACCTTTTTTTTTAATACCAAAAAAAGTTACATTTTCAGCAAATGTAAAGGCCCTTTCACACCAAAAGTGAAATGAATAATCCTCAAGTGGAAGTGCAAATTCACATCGGTATGGCTAATAAAGTGAGATTAAATACATAAAGTATATTTGTGTAATTTAACATATTATTGCTGTTTGGGTAATATTCTGAGTTTGATTTCACTGTTTTTATTTAACACTGAATCCGTTTTTGTGCAAGTGAGATGAGTAAATACATGCTCAGATTTAGTCTAGAAATACAATAACCATCATGTTCACACAGCGCACACAACGCCTCTGCACCTCACACACGATTTAGGAGAGGTGTCAGTCCAAAAATGGGAAAAAGAAGTAGCTTGCATTACTTATTTTAAAAATGTATTGTAAATTTAAAAGTAATGCATTACTTAACTAGTTACTTGGAAAAAGTAATCTAATTACGTAACTTGTGTTACTTGTAATGCGTTAGCCCCAACACTGCTCATAAGCAATAGTTAACTCACATTAATTCATACAATTAAATATATCAATATTTTACATTCTGAAACCCACCAAAAAGCCATTTTTCACGTTTTTAAACTGCAAATCATATTACAAACAGTTTTAACAGAAACACAACCATCTCTGACCTTCCAATCACTATCAAAGTCATGCTGCTCTCATGGCACTATGAAGGATTATAGATCATGATCATGGCATTAAATATGCACAATTCCTCGTTTTGTATGTTTGTTTGTTTTTTCTCCATGTCTCCTTTTTTGTTCTATAATTCCCACTTTTGCAGTTCTGATCACCAATCTTAAAATTTTTACTTTCTCACTTTGCTGACTACTCTGTTATAGTCAGTGTCCAAAACTTGACTCTCATGTTCGATATAGATGCAATAAAAATGCATTGTATGCATCTTTCATCACCTGTGCTGCTGTACTTGGTCACACTATAATAAAATATACAGATATTTGTTTTTCATACATGCACATATGACATGCAAAGATAAGACTCAAATCAGGCAGAATTGAACTGCATTCATCAGCTTCAGCACAACATTATTGAGTGTCTTTCATTAGATTATAGACAGCGATATTTGCGCTGTTTGTTATCGAACGCTCAACGTGAAGTCCATAATGACCGGCACTATCATGGCAGCTCGCACATTAAATTACCTTCTAATTAAAAAGAGACAGTTAAACTGTCCTTTACCAACAGCAATTTAGGTAACTGCATTTGACCAGCTATAAATTGTTACTGCATTAAAATCCCAGAAATATTAGCGATATAGCGATATGGATTTCTTGATGGAAATTAATGCTGATGATGAGGAGTTTGCTTTTTATGAGGGATACACAGGGTCATGCTAGCCACTAAACAGCAGACAGAGATCAGGCCTAAGCATTTTTAATCTTGTGAAACAAGCAATTACAAATAGTTGCATTGATTTGTTAAAAAGCTTTAGGTGACATAAATTGTTTCCCGCTTAGCTTATTGCTCTGATACATAAATGTCACTAGGGATATTATTAATTAAAGATGCTGGAAGATAAGATTTAAAGGAAACAATATAAAATTATGGTTAGACTTTTTGCTGGTAATATTTTATCCTGTGTTTGGAGCTTCTTAATTTTATTGCTGTTGTCTCTCTGATATTACCTGCTCATATGCGCGAGCTAGTTCTCTCCTCGTCCGCTGTCATAGTCCGTACTGTTCCTGTTTCTAACCAAAAAAAGATTGGTTTATTGTCATGCCTTATTGAAAAGAGTAAAAGAGATTCTGCTTCTCTGTTTGTGATCAGGCCATTTTAAGCTGTTAAACTCTGGGAAAGTGTTCAGTGATCCAGTAATCGAATTCATTCAAACAGTCCAAAACAGCGCTAATGTAAAGGCGGCCAGGCTGATTACAGCAGAGACATCAGAGAGAATAGAGACTCACATTTTTGGTGAATTATTCATTCCAGTGTGTGCTCTGCTTTAAAACACGAGCTCTGTCGTATTCTGCGATTGTTTCTGAAGAGCGCAATTTTGGTGACGTACAGGAGTCGTACAGTAAGCGCGCGAGAGTCTGGTATATTGATGCACAAAGAACAAACCATGTATGTGCGCGCGCTCTAGATCACTGAATTCATGTACAGACACATTTCAGTACATTCGCGTTGTTTCCACACACACTCAGGAAGGATAATGTTTGATTTGTCACGTGTACGTTGTTGTGTTTAGTAATCGTAGGTTTATGCAGTTAAAGCGGTTGATTTAGGAGTTTTTTTGGCGTCTCCGTGTGGTCCTGTTCGGTATCGCAGCTTGACTCGTCTAAAATGAAAACAAGCTCTTTGTTGCTGCTCTGTACACATACTATACACTGAATTTTGTAAAGTTTTTTTCTGTAATGTTTTTTTTTTTTTCATGGGTGCTTAGGTGTGTGTAAATTTATTATATAATAGAATTATATGGACTCCTTATATTTGGTTATGTGGTGACCTTTTGGAGTCTTGAAGCGTGCAGAAAATACAGCTTTGTGAGAATCACCCTTCAGTCTGATTGCTTACTTTGCTGGATATAGCAAATGATGACCAAATGAATGGCGTATGCTTAATTTCACGTTAAGTGCGCGATTAATCACACAACAAAAGTGCGATTAATAGCCATTTTAAAAAAATTCATCGATTGACAGTCCTAATATATATGTGTGTGTGTGTGTGTGTGTGTATATATATATATATATATATATATATTACACGGATTAGGCATAACATTATGACATTATGACTTATATTGTGTTGGTCCCCCTTTTGCTGTCTAAAACAGCCCTGACCCGTCAAGACATGGACTCCACTAGACCCCTGAAGGTGTGCTGTGGTATCTGGCACCACGATGTTAGCAGCAGATCCTTTAAGTCCTGTAAGTTGTGAGGTGGGGCTTCCATGGATCGGACTTTGTTCAGCACATCCCAGAGATGCTCGATTGGATTGAGATCTGGGGAATTTGGAGGCCAAGTCAACACCTCAAACTTGTTGTTGTGCTCCTCAAACCATTCCTGAACCATTTTTGCTCATTATCCTGCTGAAAGAGGCCACAGCCACCAGGGAATACCGTTTCCATGAAAGGGTGTACATGGTCTGCAACAATGCTTAGGTAGGTGAAACGTGTCAAAGTAACATCCACATGGATGGCAGGAGCCAAGGTTTTCCAGCAAAACATTGCCCAAAGCATCACACTGCCTCCGCTGGCTTGCCTTCTTCCCATAGTGCATCCTGGTCCCCCATGTGTAAGCGACGTACACGCACCCGGCCATCCACGTGATGTAAAAGAAAACGTGATTCATCAGACCAGACCACCTTCTTCCATTGCTCCGTGGTCCAGTTCTGATGCTCACGTGCCCACTGTTGACGCTTTCGGCGGTGGACAGGGGTCAGCATGGGCACCCTGACTGGTCTGCGGCTATGCAGCCCCATACGCAACAAACTGTGATGCACTGTGTATTCTGACACCTTTCTATCAAAACCAGCATTAACTTCTTGAACAATTTGAGCTACAGTAGCTCGTCTGTTTGATCGGACCACACGGGCCAGCCTTCGCTCCCCACGTGCATCAATGAGCCTTGGACGCCCATGACCCTGTCGCCGGTTCACCACTGTTCCTTCCTTGGACCACTTTTGATAGATACTGACCACTGCAGACCGGAAACACCCCACAAGAGCTGCAGTTTTGGAGATGCTCTGACCCAGTCGTCTAGTCATCACAATTTGGCCCTTGTCAAACTCGCTCAAATCCTTACGGTTTCCCATTTTTCCTGCTTCTAACACATCAACTTTGAGGAGAAAATTTTCACTTGCTGCCTAATATATCCCACCCACTAATAGGTGCCGTATAGACTATATATATATATATATATATATATATATTTTGTCTTTTCCTATTTTCTCATTTTCAGTCAACCACAACTGAAACTAAAACATAAAAATACATTTGTATTACTTCATTACTTATTACTTAAATAAAAGTTAACTGAAATAAAATAAAATATTAAAAAAACTTATTTTAAGCTAGTTGCCAAGACAACATTTAGCATTTTAATTTAGTTTAACTTTATGAAATAAAATAAAAATTAATAAAAACTATATAGATACTTAAAAAAAAAAGCTAACACAACAAAATACATCAAAGTATCTTTGCAAAGCATGAATACCTTTTGATCGTAAAATGAATATATGCCTGAAAAAAATCCCCAAAAAAAGAAAAAACCTCTCTATCATGTCATTCACACCAGTCTACTTATGTTACCAAGTGAGAGTCTAGCCCTTATTACCGAGCTCACGGTCTGCGTAGGCTTTTGGAAATGAAATGGACAGATTAGTGCATTATCTTATTTACATATATTGAATTGCAGTAACAAGACTCCGTTCCTACCCCTCGTTTCATTCTAATTAAAGTGTGGCAATGCAACAGCAATCCACACAAGAGCTTTGCTTTAATAGTCAGAGCTGGCAAATTCCCAATCCTGCGACGTGGCAATTAGCAGGGGCGGTAGTGTTTGCTATTCACGGGTTTGATGTTAAAAAAAAAAAAAAAGAAAAGTTTATTAAGATGAGCTGCTTCGGGCACTGGTGGGCAATAGACCTGCTGCAATTAGATTCCAATTATTTGTCAGTTTCTGATATTGTAAACCGCCACTTACCGCATCAGTTAAATTGACACACTGTGCTGCTTGGTTTAGCCTGTAATTAAAACATTTTGTGTTAATTAGATGATGACCACTTCATTCCAGGGCCTCTTGTGTTTGGAGCTTGTGTTTTTTGATTTGCATCAGGCATGCTGTTTGGATCATGGGTTGTCAGATGCTGGGTTAATCAGCCAATGTTTTGATTCAATTACTGCCAGCTGTTCTACAGGCCTCGCAGGGCCGCATATACACACACAATTGTTATTGTGTGTAAAATTCATTCATTATAAAATAAGATTAATCATATGCTTAAAGTATATAAATATATATTAATTAAATAATAATTACTATTTTTATATTTTTGTTTAAAAAAAAACATACATTTTAAGCATATTTGCATTATTTTATAAATATATTGTATTTTTGCTTTTAAAATAGTCATATCCAAATTCACTTAGCATGATGATGAGCTGACTGATCATATACTCAAACATTTTTCTCTTGTGCTAAATGGAAGCATTGTTTGGATTAATTTCCACATATTTTCCATATTCAAGCAGGATATCTGAATAATTTAGATGATGCAAAACAACATGAATAATTACGAGTCTCACCGCTTTATGCCACCACGCATTAATGGATGTGACCAAGTTTACTTTTCATTTACATATCATAAGTGCAAAAAGCACATTTGCAAATGCATTAATCTAAGCCAATACATATTTAACCACTAAAGTAGGTCTGAATGACTGTGGAGACACATATATTACATACATATATACTTAATATCTCTAATAGCAACGTAGGTATCATAGCAATTAAGTGGAACTGTAAAAAATTGTTGGTTTAACTTAAAAAAGTCACCTGGTTGCCTTAAGTTTTAGTTCACTGAAATTAAAAAATTGAGTTAATACAACAGAGACTGGTTTAATCAATAGAAACTCAAAAAATGACCTGAATCACATTGAGCCTTTGATTTGACAAAAGATAAAAAGTTGTGATATCATGAAAATCATTTTTTATAGTGCAGTACATTTTATGTAATGTTTCTGTGTTTCACAGATTGCTTATTTCCAGGTTTAAGATAAATAATTATGGAAAGTTATTATGAAAATTATGAAAAAATCCATGAGCTCGGAGGATGTGAAATCCTAAAAGCAGCAGGCCTACAGTACATTCCCCAACTGTCTCATTAATATTTGGCACATTACCGTTTGAGATTAGAGCCTTTACTTTACAGCCCTTTACTCCTGTACACACGTTTACAGATACGTATTAATGCAGCTTCTGATGTGACTCTCAGTCTGTGCAACTCTCCACATCTCTCATTTCAGCCCAGATTTAATGCTCCTCTTCAGGGGAGGGGATGGAAAATAACTGTCATTAAAATATGTCATGGCAGCTGTTTACCTGCAGTGAACCTTGATTGAAGCAGGTCTGACTTTACACTGATGCCCCTCTAATCTGTATGACTGGCATGTTAATTTCCCCGACGCTGCCATTCAAAAACACAAACATGAAATGTTGGTTTTAGGTCTGGGAGCCCAGCTAGAGTGAATTTCAAGTACTTATTCAAATATTTCATTAAAATGTAAATTTTACATTGGTCCAACGCCTAGCTGTGCACAAGGCATGACTTAAGAAGTTATGAAGTTATAACACCAATCGTTTTTCCCCCCTGCTTTTCCAACGCCAATTAACTTGGACTATAAATGTCCTTACCTTGTTTTATCTCTTCTAACCGAGTGCCAAGAAATGCATCAAATGCAACAGGAGTGAGACGGCTCGGCATTGACCAGTATTGGGGAGGGAAAAAGACAGAAGCCAATTAAACATCAAGCTTCCTGCAGACTGGTAGCTAATCAATCCTCTTATCGCCACAAAGTGCAAATGCACTGATGAAAATTGAAGCTATGCGAGGATAAAGGCACGGTGTCGAGGAATTGTAAATTAGAGATTGTCCCTAAATGCAAATGCGTTTGCCAGCATGGTTCATATAGAGCTTTCTATGTAGCATCAGTGCATGTATATTGTACGCAGCGTCACTCCATAGACCTCCATAGTCATTTTCAATGCATTAGGCAAATATCAGGTATTTAAGATTGCAAATTGCAGTTCAGCCCAGATTGGAGATTTAACAGTGTATTGACAGGAATGATGTGTTCACAATGCATCTCCAGCTTTAATATTCCTATATGCGAGGTGTGGGTATAACTGGAAATGGCAAACTGATTTAATCTGTCACTTCCCGACTCGCAAGCTCTCGTTTTTGTGTTTTCCTGCCAGGAACAAACGCTCAAACTCGGCGGTTTGCAAATTCTGGCACGTCACGTTCCGTCTCCCTTCCACTTTATTTCGATGGTGCAGACAACACTCGCCTCCTGTTTCTTTATCTACTTCCCTCTCTTTTTTCTTTCATTTTTAACATTCAGGGGGAAGATAAAATGGTTGCAGGTGGTGATGAAAATAAAAGCCATCCATCATTATTTATTAGGCATGAAAAAGATACACAATAATGTAATTTAATCTCTCAGCAGACAATTATTTCCACATATTGATAATGCAAAGCGAAAAGTGCCATGAATCCTAATGTGATGTTTGCTTTTATTGGTGTATAATACAAGCAGAACAAATAATGTAATTGTATCAGGAAGAGAATGTAATTATTTGCACATGCTAACATTATAATAGCAATCTGCCTCAGACAATGGTATCATATTATTTTGCTGTGCTTAACTAGTTACAATTTGCATTTACTTATTATGTCTCAGTGGCAATAAAGCCACCCCCTCTTGTGCTTGAAGTAGACCGCTGTTATTATTTGAACCCCCGTCTCCAACTTTTGATTGTTTGCAACTTGCTGAGATTTGAGATCATGAAAGTTTAAGTTTACACCCAGGAGGAGTGTCGTCTTTATTGAAGAGTTTGATAATATCATCTTGCATTGGACTAATACCTTTCAGGTAGTTGTATGCGATAAATCAGAGTTTATTCAAGTTAAAGTATCAAAAACTCACTGTAAGTTTACCTCTCATGGCTTCTACTACTAATGGGGTCCAAAAGTCTGAGACCAAACTATCAGAACCATTGGACCCTCATGTTTTTCCAACATGATCATGGTTTCAGAAAGGAAGACCAAGGCAAAGGCCATCTCATAATAATTCTTTGTGACCTAACATGCTACGAGAAACAAGAATCCTCCTGAACAGCAGCCTTTAAACAGATTTTCTCTATTATTTGTAATGATTAACCATTAAACATACATTAAAAAAGCATCTTGATGCACGGACTGTCAGGGCACATCAGGCATGCGTCCTTCTCGCCTGTATCTTTAATAAAATGGTGTTCATGCCATATTGAACTAATGACCAGGAGAGTCAATGTAAAATTAGATCAAGCATCCACACTTGTGTCTCCCTGACATTATGAAAATGTTTTATTGATGACTCATTACAGGCCGTCCGGCATGAGGTGAGGGCTTTTTTTCTCTCTCTCCTCGATCCATCCTAATAGAAGATGCAAAGCCTAATAATGATAATGCCTCCTGAATAATTAATCCCCCCAAAACCCAATCCATCTCGACACGGGACATGTACATATTTTAGCGCCTCATTTGCATATTTAGAACAAACAGCAGCACAAACCCATTAAAGGGCCAATGCTCACCTCTTGTGTTTGATGCATAGTAATGAAGGGCTTTTGAGTGATTGGCTTTTAAGAATTAAGACGAGGCCGAAAAACTCCCAGCGCTTCTTATTTCAGCGGCTGCTCCCATACTGTGTGCTGCATGCATCCTCCACCGGAGGCTAGAGCAGTGTTCTGAAGTCATTAGTGATTTGTAAATGATATTTGCTCCCTTGTGACATATCATTTGAAATGCTATTTCTAATAATAACTGATATTAAAAACAACCGTCGCATATTCCACAAATACGAACATCTTGAGGGGGGCGAGCACTTCTTAATGTCAATAGGAATTGTGATTCGAAAGCACATCTAACAAATATTAAAGATTCCCTGAGGTTTCTTCTAAACATTTAACCGCCTTTTGCCACAAAGGCGAGAATTATACAGGGGAGATTACGCTTCCAAATTGGCCGAGGATAAACTTGACTTGGAATGGAAATGGAGGAGCGAATTCATTCTGATATTTTGTGCTGCGCTTTCATCCATCAAGCTAAAATAATGGCATTGTGGCTGATTCCGGTTGCTGTAGCACAACGAATCAGAGGTGTGGTGATAAAGCAGCCAGCGCTCCCTTTGGCATTGTGCGCGGCATTGTCGCCGCCTCAAAACCACTCATTTGAACTGTCACCTCCTTTCTTAATGAGTCCTTACAAATCCACAGCTTCCTGCAGTGCGTTTCCTGTCGACTTCATCATGGGGGGAGAGGAGAAGGGAAGAGAAAGTGAGAGAGATACAGTAGTTGGCACAACACCCTACGCCAGCTAAACCGGAAGCAACACCAGCGCTGTGGTCCTGTTACACCATGACGCCAGGTAATGCTGCCAATCGGCACCAGACGAAGCCCGCAGACCTTCTCTGGATACGCCACTGGTCTTTGAAATTAAAGTCGGCTTTAGTAATCCACAGAAATGGCCCCCTCAGACTGCTCTTGCTTGCAGTTTAGTTTCACCCCGGCTGGCGATAAACCATGACAGAAATACAGAGCGCTATCTGCTAACGGAGGAGCTGATAGGTTCTGCCAGCTTATCGTACAACAGGCAGCTAACCTTCCTTCCCCTGTGTCTGGCCCCTGAACAGAACTGAGGAGTCAATTTACAAAAGCAGTCATGTTTGGTTGTAAATAAGACAGCGTGTTCACCCTTCAAAAACGAACGGCAGTGAGGAAGAAAAATGTAAGTGCAAGAAGCATAGAAAGTTCCCATTTAACCTCGTTTCTACCCTAAAGTCACAACCTGGTGTAATACCACAGGCTGGGAGCAAGCGTTAGCAGGAATGCATGTAAATCCAGGCCGAGGAAGGGGCTGCAGATTGACATGGATCTAGCCGAGCGGGTTTCGTCTGTACCAGGGTGGGATTAACAAGCTTAAAGAGGGCTTAAACACCATCCTCCAAGTTTACCTGTTATACTGCGTAACTTCATCAAAGGACGGGTGAAACGCTGCCTTTTAAAACCTTTTTATGTTTGTTCACAGTTGTCAGTCTCGGGAATGAACTCATTTGCAGGGTTAACGCTGGTAATCGCTTCAAAAACAAACCTCAAACTTTAGGTATTATTGATGTGAAATGGACTAAAATGTGGGATTGGGCAAGTCATATTTTGCCTAAGAAGATCATGAATTCAGTCACTTGTGCACGTCAGGTAAACATCAAAGTTCAGATTTCTGAATGTTGAATGTCAGAAAGTCTCAAACTCACAAAGTTTTTTAAATTTAATGCATTTTTTTTTCACCTAAAACTGTCTGGTTTATAGTGATACATGGATATGCTGGGCATTACCAATAAGATGATAATTATTTTCTTATTATGGCTTATAACCAGTAAATGGCTATCTGTAATTAGGGTTGGGTACCGAACTCGGTACTTTTAAGGGCACCGACCGAATTACGACGGTACTACCGAGTACCGATTCACATTAAATCAATCGGTGCCAAATTTCGGTACCTGAGAACACATCTGGTGATATAGGCTAGTGTCTGTGAGTATTAAACCAGAAAAAGACTATTTAATTACGAATCCTGCATGTCTCTGTGTGAATGAATGGTGCAGACGCGCGGTTCAATTTATCTCACACACACACACACACACACACACACACACACACACACACACACACACACACACACACACACACACACACAGAATCGCGCGTGACAGTCGCGTGTTTCCATCTCATATTTATTTATTTTATTTATACAGTTTAGAGTTACAGGGACAGTGCACATTAATAAACATTTATGTAAATGTGCCAGTTTAGCCAACTTGGCTAATTTTCAACATATTTGGACATGAAAGCATGAACGTCATCTCCAGAGCCGCTCTGAGTCACTTCATGAGCATTTTACCGTTTTATTTGAGAAAAACTACCGTCATATCATAAACACAGAAACTCAAAGGTCTTCATGGCAACCCATCAAAATAAAAGTTAACTTGACAAATATTTAATACTGTTGTACAGTAGAATTTAGATATGTCTCAATGTAATAATAAATTACCAAAACTTTATTTTTTAAGTAATCACCATTTTTCTTCCATGTTTTAATTTTAACAGTATAAAGCTCAGTTTTGCAGCACTTTGTTTGACAAAAAAGTTTAAAATTTAAAAAATAAATTAAATTAATGTTTTATGTCTTCATTTGATTACCAGAAAATACACAACACAGAATTTGTGGGAAATCTTTTCATTGAAATGAAATTATATATATAAAAAATATAATTTTTAAAAAAAAAAAAAAATATATATATATATATATATATATATATATATATATATATATATATATAATTTTTTTTTTTTTTTTTTTTTAAATGGTTGTTTTTATGAATACAATTAGGTAGCTAGTAGCCTACTATTTACTGGTAAATATTACAGTATACAAACATCACAGACAATGGCAGAGGCAGCTCTGACATGATGTCAATAACACTTCTATAAATTACTTACAGTTTCTTTACAGTTATTGAGGTAAACATCCCTAAAGTACCGAAAAAAGGTACCGGCACCGAATTTCAGGTTAAAATTGGTTAAAATGTGAACGGTACCCAACCCTATCTATAATACTACACTGCCCATCCCAAAAAAGTCGCTATTTCTATGGTCTATGATTGGATCATTATTACAGTGATTATGATGTCTCTAGCATGTTATGTTTGCCAACAGTTCTTCTAACCCTAATTGATGGTGTGTGTAGCTTTTCATTTCTTAAACAACCATGTAGGAAGACACATCATGGCAATATTCCAGGATGACAAAGCCAAGAAAAATGACACACCTCTTGATGGAATTAAATGTTGTGCTGTTATTTCCATCAAGAGGTGCATCAGTGTTGGGTCAAGATCTTGTATTGACAATGCAAGAGTCAAGCACTCTGTAAAGTCTCCTCCAGCACATCCCAAAGACTTTCAATGAATTTAAGGTCTTGACTCAGATGTGCCAATTCATGTATGAAAATGATTGTTCATGCTCCCTCCCAACCATTCTTTCACAATTTGAGCCTGATGAATCTTGACATTGTCTTGCTGGAATATAGCCATGATGTGTCTTCCTACATGGTTGTTTAAGAAATGAAGCTACACAAAACATTTAACATGCTAGAAACATAATAATCACTGCAATAATGATCCAATCATAGACTCTTAAGCATTTGCCAACAATATACAGTATGAACAATTATAAATATTTATTTTGCTATAAAAAGCATAGAGTTTGAATTTAGTTTAAATATAGTAAAATTAATAAATATATTATATATACACACTAACTAGATTATGGCAAAAATAATCTAAATTTTAAAGGTGGGAAAAATATCCAATATCAATCCAAATTTGTACAATTAAAAAAATAAATAAAATAAAATATATATAGTGCTAGATGTTTTCATAAGTTATCTAAATATTCAATATCGATCAATACCAGAAAAAATAAAATAAAAATGAAGTAATTAAAATTTTTTAAAAAGCGGAGTACATTAATTTTTGCTGCCTTTGTTACTCGCAAATAGTTCTTGCCAAATACTTTGTTTCTGCATGTTATAAAAGTGCAAGTGTGTTCCCTTTGGACAGGATGTGGCTCTGGGCACAGGGGCTTTGAGCGCTACCTCCAAGGCTCTGTAACGAGCACTAAATTTCAGACCCTACAGGCACCAAAAAAAGAAAGACAACCACAGTTAGCTGAGGTGAAATTAGAGAGAGAGGGAAAAAAAGCAAAGCCAAGCATTTTTTAAGTCTCTGTTTTGACTGTAAACAAAAATGGTGCCAACTCAAACAAAATGATTTGGAGTTTGTTTTCTGCTTAGAGTTTTAAGAGTTCTCTGGGCGCTATTTCAATGTGGGCTCGCCTACCATTTTAGTATCTCTCAGGAACCAAGTGCCATTTTAAAAAGCACTGTATTTTGTTTTGTTTGGGTTTTGTATTTTCCTCCTAAACAATGATAAGATTTTTCTAGAGTCGCTGCCAATGAAATTAATGGGAGGGTTGTCAAGTGCATACAGGAAGTGAGCTATTTAAATAAACACATTGTTTCAAAACTAATCCACACCCTTATTGTTTACTGTTGGAGAGCAGAGTCTGGGTGTGTTGTACAGACAGCTTGACACTGGGCTCCCCCAATTAATCCTCCCTGACAAGGCCATTCTGATTGAGAGGGAGGGGGAAAAAAGGAAAAGAGAAAGCGGGAACAGGGTGGGGGAGTTGATAGGCAAGTTTTCTCCTCAGATAGAAGGCAGACAGAGTCTAGATCAATGGAACACCCTAATGACTCTGTCATCAGTGGGACGCTCTCGGGGAGTTTTGGAAGGTCTTATTTACATGACTGCTAGAGAAATTTACACAGGACAATCAAATATACAACACACGCAATTAGAAAGGGTATACCGTTAATATATAGTTCATATGTTAAAATGATTATTCATTTTTTAATAACGTTATGTTAAAGTATCTGAATAATATAATAATGTAAAATATTAAGTGAAATAAATAAAAAAAAAAGATTATTTTAAAAAGAAAGTCCCTGACATTTCCAAGACAATATATAATATATAATGTGAAATCATATTAGATTTAAAATAATACAAATATCATTTCAACACAGCATCTTTTTTTATTCAGAACTAACATGCATGAAAACATAATAAATGGGAATGCCCTTCCTGACATTTTCCAAGACAATATATTGACATTATTAAGCATAATGCATGTAATTTCACATGTAAAATCATATTTATATATAGATTAAAAACTATATAAGTATAATTTCTAAGCCTAATCAACACAGCATCTCTTTTTTTTATACAGAATTAATATGTATGAAAACATAATGATAACACTTTACAATAAGGTTTCATTAGTTAACATTAGTTAACTACTTGAGTTAACATGAAGTAAGAATTAACAATACATCTGCATTTATTAATCTTAGTTAATTTCAACATTTACTAATACATTATTAAAATAAAATTTTGCACGAACAAACAATGAACAGCTGGATTTTTATTAACATTAACAAAGATTAATAAATACAGTAACAATTGCTCATTGTTAGTTCATGTTAGTTAATACATGATCTAATGTTAACAAATGAGACCTTGTTGTAAAGTGTTACCAACATAATAAATGGGAATGTTCAACCATCAATAAACCAACGTAAGGGGATCAATTATATATGCTGCGTCTACTATTCATAAATACTAAGAAATGTTTTTAAACTTATGAATACAGTCTGTTAACTCATACACACAGTTATAAACAACACTGTGACATAGATTTAGTAGGTCGCATGTTAGTTTTGATCATTCTTTCATCTGCCAATAAGCTCTGTTTAACTCATTTTATCATGTTTTATTTCATCAGAACAGAAAAAAAAGTGTGCGAGTGCTATCATTGCTCTGAAGTCTGCATAGGAAACTACAGTCACTTTGGACAGCTTTGTTTCCATGCGCTCCAGAGTTGGCCGCTCTAAAACAAGCTCGAAACCCATGAAACCTGACCTCCAACACATGAATCACAATGACCTCATCCTCCACTTCTCCTGCTTATTGCCTTTTAATGACTCCTGATTCATATTACCTTGGTATCATGGCCGACATCTTTTCCCTTCACCCTGATTCGTTTATTTGTTATTCTGATGTGGGCCAGCTACACCTAGCTTGAAGTCTTGTCTGGTCCTACCATATGTGCACAAATAGATGGCAACAAGAAATGAATGAAAACAAATAAAAGGAAAATATACTCATCACACGTCACCACAAACTGCTCTCCGAGGCCTTCTGTTTTCCAGCCCCGGCTCCACACGTGGCCCGCCTGAATATTCAGGAGACATTTATAGGAAATAAATTAAGAGACGAATTCAAACCATATGGCGGCAGGGGGTGGGGGTGTTTGTGAAAGGTCCTGCATCAAAGCTCGCTTTGCGGATCACACTATATTAGCTCTGTTTTTCCAGTCCGGTAGAATCAGGGAAGGGAACCACAGCCGCGCTGGCGATAGGAAACATATGAGTGTGGACAGCAGACGGGGAACCCAGAATGCAGGGTTGAGGGCAAGGCATAAAAACGCGTGGGTAGAAACGAATACAGTGTGTGTAAGACGTATGGTGGCACAGCTGTGTCATTCATGTGGTGTGAGTTTGTATGTGTTTGCAACGTGAGCTATTTGTTATATTTGCAGGGTAATGTAATGTGACTATGGTGTGCTTACCTGCCTACAGGTTTCTGATCTTTATAGAGGAAGAGAAAGAATACATCATAACAAATTTATATATAATATTCTATTTTTGCTCATTTTTTAAAGAAATGAATACTTTTATTTAGTAAGGACAAAAGAGATTGATCAAAAGAGACACATAATGTTACAAATAATGTTTCTATGGTTCTTTGGAACTTACTGTTCATCAAATAATCATAAAAAAAAAGTATCAGGGTTTCCACAACTGTTTTCAACATTGATGATAATGTTTCTTGAGCACCATATCAGCATATTAGAATCATTTCTGAAGGATCATGTGACACTGAAGGCTGGAGTAATGATGCTGAAAATTCTGATTTTAATTTGTAATGATAATTCACAATATTACTTTTTTCAATATTTTTGATTAAATAAAAGCAGCCTTAGTGAACATAAGAGGCTTCTTTCAAAATAAAAATCTTACCAACCTCAAACTTTTTGAACAGTATATACAATATACAGTATATACAACATTTAATCATTCTATTTATGTACTTATACAAATAAATAGTACATCATTTAAAATAATTAAACATTCTTTAATGTTTTTAAATTATATTCATATTTTAATTTTAAATAATAATAATAAAGTTAAAGTTAAAAATGGCAGACTATAAATAAATACATGCATAAATTAAAGAAATACATGCATACATGCATGCATGCATACATACTATTTTATTTATATCATTCAAGTTAATTTTGAAATAATGGTAGCACTAGTCCTGTTTTGCATATGCATACTATATACTTATTGTAGTATTTACAATAACTGGGTAATAACTAGGTAGTAGTCCTGAACCTACTCCTAAACCTAATCTTAACCCATTTAGTTACCTTATATTACTCAGTACTTTCTTAGTAAGTACACTGAAAGTACATTGAAAATGCACATACTGTAAAAAAAAAAAAGTGCAACTGGAAAAATATATTGTCAGCAATACTACTTAGTGTCTTAAGTCTCTCGGATCATTGATAACATCACACCATTTCTGTAATATAGCAGATATTAAGTAGACAGTCTACAAATACTCTAATGAGAGTTAGTTGACATGTAGTTGCAAAGTTACTTATAGTTCAAATGTCTTAAGTGTTACCCAACGGAGATATTAAAATTATGTTATTTGTTATTTTCTGTGAATTCTCCAGAGAGTTACATGCTGTTACAGGAGCATCCTCAAACTTCAAAGTCACCATTCATTGACACACTGGTTGCTTCTTTCACATGTATGTTAGTTCTACATCGTCCCATCATTGTTCTTTCTGTCAGGAGTCGAGGTCACAGTGAGTGCATGAGGGCGGCTGCTGTGCTACAGTCTTTTAGTCAATTTCTGTTTGAATAAATTTGAATCTCCTGGTTTGTGTGTCCAAGATCTGTTTGCCTATTGTTTTCACGAAGGATTTCACTCCTACTTCATGTTTACACCTTGAAACTGGATATCTTTCAGATTCCAGTCCAATCAGATTTGCAACAGAGGTGTCGACAGACATGACTGACATGGCAATCCTGCAAGCAATCAGGGCAGGTTGCCACTGTCAGCATATCTCACTGCAAGTCGGCCGCAAACCCCGATTGTTTACACTCAGCAGCCATGTCAGTCACAAATAACGGCAGCGACATGTTAATGAAAGGTGCATACGGGCTTATTGCATCCATATTCAACACAAAGACAGGGCAGACAGCCAAGGGGAATTAACAGTGGCTATGCTTCAGTCAAGAACCCAATAACTCACAGCCCTTAAGCATGACTCCTCAGAACACACAAATGCAACACTTTTGAAGTTCAAAGAATTCTTAGAAGAAGGTGTAAACCCTCAAAAAAAGGGGAGAACTGTTTCTAACCTGTTGATTTTGGAAGCAGTCTAGGAATAAAACAAGTAATACAAACAGACTCGCTTGTCTTCGTCCATAATAAATCAACAACAAAGCACAGCTCAATCCTGTGAGGGCTATTTTAAACAGGGCAACAAATTATGAAGCCCCAGACTTATCTCACAAGTTTTGCCGCCCGTGAATTGGTTGAGTTCATATTTCGGAGTAAGCCCTTCATTAATGCTGTGCACGTTAATTCATACGCACAATGTAGCGTATCACAGCAGCGGTAGCATCAGGAAGCCTGCTGAGAACCAGTGGGCTAGTTTACCTCAGGACCAAAAGAAAATCACTTCCAGGAATAGATGGAGGGAAAGAGGGTTTCATCGAAGCCGTAGGCCTAAGGCGATAATTAACTGCTGTTTAGTTTGAAATGTGGAAGAATCTGCAGAGATGGTGACATTTATTTATTAGGGCTGCTTGCTAAGGCAAGCATCGCTATTACCATTGCTCATACTTAATGAACAAACCCCTATCCTTAAGTATTAAACATTGCATGCTATGGCAATGAATGACATCCCAAAGAAACTACTGCGGTTTGTTGAGGAAAGAAGCGCTTTTTGTTTCCAGACATGCAATAAAAGAGGTCTAAATATCTCATATACTTTCATTGAGGAAGTGACAAATGCATATATAAGATTCTCAAGCTTCATTTATAAAATGTTGTGTAGAAACCATCCTACATTTAGGGCCAGATTTACTAAACAGCGCAAATTAGCTTGAGAGCACAATTCCATAAAAGCGCAGGTGGGAGTGGAAAGTTTTGCATTTAAAGAACACAGACGCAGCCGGATCATTTCCATATTGACCAATGCATCTACCAGTTAACGTCTTGTTTAAGATGTGCTGTTTTTGGGGCGGTAAATAATGGCGCAAATACCTGTAAATACCAGTCTAATACCAGTAGACTAGCGCAAACCTTAGTAAATCACCTTGCGTGATTCATATAAATACTCTCCGCTCATAAATTTTGTGTCTGAAAGGGAAACTCCTAAAAATGCATATGCAATTTTTAGGTCAGGCGCAAAAATATACCCGTCCACACATCTTCAACGCTAATTTTTCACTGCATGTCTTTAGTAAATCCTGACAGTTTTTTTAAATGCCAAAAGAGGGTTTGCACTGGCGCAAGCTGTTAGTAAATCTGGCCCTTGATCTTACGATAATTTCTCTGATGTGTTTATTCGTGTGATTTAGAGAACGAATGTATCCAAAAAAAATTAGCATACTCCTCTCTTAAAGATGTGAAATTTATAAAATCGCAATTGATCTTGAAATTGTGTGCAGCTGAATGGTTTCAGATCTCCGCCGCCTGATTAATGTCATTAACATATAAAAAGATCACCAGTCAATGTCCAAATCCAAGAATTACAATACATGCAGTACTCTGTCTCTCTGCCACAAGGAAAATTGCATAAGAGTGGCACTAAGCACTTTTCCACGTCAAAGTGGAATTGGTGTGGATTTTAGCATACGTTAAGTACGCTAAGTTCAAATCTGTGCGTACACATGTTTTATAAATGAGGCCCCAGAACATCATAAAGACGCTGGCCAGTATAGCATACTAGCAACCACTACCATTGTGATTAAAACCACTCAAAACACATTAGCAATGCCCTGAAAACCATCTCAAATTTACCTTAGAAAATGTAAAAAAATTAAAAAATTTAGCAACTTATTAAATTCATCTTCGGAACACAAATGAAGATTTTTTTGATGAAATCTGAGAGCTTTCTGTGCCTCTATTGACAGCTACACAACTGACACTTTTACCCCTTTTCCACCAAGGCAGTTTGAGTGAGCCAGAGCCTAGTTTCAAATCGGTTCTTTGTCTTTCGACACCCAAAGCACCAGCTCTGAACCAGGCAAAGTGGCACCAAAACATTGCTGGTCTAGAAGTAAGAACCGCTTGCGTCAGGGGCTGGGGGCGGGGTTACCGTGACCAACAAGAGGAACACAAACTTGTGACCGCCATTTTTGAAATAGCTAATATCGAGTTAATCGAGCTAATAGCTGCTCGACTGTAATCTCTGTCTATACAAATTACGGCGAGCTGCACGAATGTGTTGGATTCGCTGTGTTTTGATGCCGATGTAGGTTCGCAAAGCCATGTGCATCAATAGTAACGCAACGTTCGCCATTGTTGATGTAAGGCTTGTTCGAGATGCATCGGTGCTGCGCAGACCGATCGTCGTATGACATCAAAGTACAGCGAGAGCATACGAATCCTTATGCTTTTGAATCGCTCTTGCAATACTTTGATGTCATACGCTAATCGGTCTGCGCAGCGCCGATGCATTTTGAACAAGCCTGGTGTGTTTGTGTTTCCCGCTGCCTCGCTAGTGTTGCTGAGAAAGATGAGACGTATACAGTGACGTAAGTCCTGGCTCTGTGGTGGCTCTCTAGCCCGTGGAAAGGCAAACCGGTTCTTAGAAGGCTCGTCAGTCGAAACAACTCCGAACCAGCACTAGCACTAGCTTTGAACTAGCACCCGGTTCATGCTGGTGGAAAAGGGGTATTAGACACTTCAAAAAGTTCATAAAGAAATCTTAAAAGTAATCCACATGAATTGAGAGGTTTAGTCCAAATTTTCTGAAGAGGCACGATTGCTTTATATGCTAAACAGATTGAAATTAGTCTTTTATTCACATATAAACATTGATCAACTCAAACATCAGTTATGGTAAACGGAAGCATTTGAGTTTGAGCTTCCTCAAGAAACAATGAGGTTCATTCTTGTGTTACGCAGCACATTTGAGCTTCCGCAAGAACCAATGAGGTTTATTTTCGTGTTACGCAGCACGTTTGAGCTTCCGCAAGAGCCAATGAGGTTCATTCCCGTGTTACGCAGCACGTTTGAGCTTCCGCAAGAGCCAATGAGGGTCATTCCCGTGTTACGCAGCACGTTTGAGCTTCCGCAAGAACCAGTGAGGTTCATTCCCGTGTTACGCAGCACGTTTGAGCTTCCGCAAGAACCAGTGAGGTTCATTCTCGTGTTACACAGCACGTTTGAGCTTCCGCAAGAGCCAATGAGGTTCATTCCCCTGCTACGCAGCACGTTTGAGCTTCCGCAAGAACCAATGAGGTTCATTCCCGTGTTACGCAGCACGTTTGAGCTTCCGCAAGAACCAATGAGGGTCATTCCCGTGTTACGCAGCACGTTTGAGCTTCCGCAAGAACCAATGAGGTTCATTCCCGTGTTACGCAGCACGTTTGAGCTTCCGCAAGAGCCAATGAGGGTCATTCCCGTGTTACGCAGCACGTTTGAGCTTCCGCAAGAACCAGTGAGGTTCATTCCCGTGTTACGCAGCACGTTTGAGCTTCCGCAAGAACCAGTGAGGTTCATTCTCGTGTTACACAGCACGTTTGAGCTTCCGCAAGAGCCAATGAGGTTCATTCCCCTGCTACGCAGCACGTTTGAGCTTCCGCAAGAACCAATGAGGTTCATTCCCGTGTTACGCAGCACGTTTGAGCTTCCGCAAGAACCAATGAGGGTCATTCCCGTGTTACGCAGCACGTTTGAGCTTCCGCAAGAACCAGTGAGGTTCATTCCCGTGTTACGCAGCACGTTTGAGCTTCCGCAAGAACCAGTGAGGTTCATTCTCGTGTTACACAGCACGTTTGAGCTTCCGCAAGAGCCAATGAGGTTCATTCCCCTGCTACGCAGCACGTTTGAGCTTCCGCAAGAACCAATGAGGTTCATTCCCGTGTTACGCAGCACGTTTGAGCTTCCGCAAGAACCAATGAGGTTCATTCCCGTGTTACGCAGCACGTTTGAGCTTCCGCAAGAACCAATGAGGTTCATTCCCGTGTTACGCAGCACGTTTGAGCTTCCGCAAGAACCAATGACGTTCATTCTCGTGTTACGCAGCACGTTTGAGCTTCCGCAAGAACCAATGAGGTTCATTCTCGTGTTACACAGCACGTTTGAGCTTCCGCAAGAGCCAGTGAGGTTCATTCTCGTGTTACGCAGCACGTTTGAGCTTCCGCAAGAGCCAATGAGGTTCATTCCCCTGCTACGCAGCACGTTTGAGCTTCCGCAAGAACCAATGAGGTTCATTCCCGTGTTACGCAGCACGTTTGAGCTTCCGCGAGAACCAATGAGGTTCATTCTCGTGTTACACAGCACGTTTGAGCTTCCGCAAGAGCCAGTGAGGTTCATTCTCGTGTTACGCAGCACGTTTGAGCTTCCGCAAGAACCAATGAGGTTCATTCCCGTGTTACGCAGCACGTTTGAGCTTCCGCAAGAACCAATGAGGTTCATTCCCGTGTTACGCAGCACGTTTGAGCTTCCGCAAGAACCAATGAGGTTCATTCTCGTGTTACACAGCACGTTTGAGCTTCCGCAAGAACCAATGACGTTCATTCTCGTGTTACGCAGCACGTTTGAGCTTCCGCAAGAACCAATGAGGTTCATTCCCGTGTTACGCAGCACGTATGAGCTTCCGCAAGAACCAGTGAGGTTCATTCTCGTGTTACGCAGCACGTTTGAGCTTCCGCAAGAACCAATGAGGTTCATTCCCGTGTTACGCAGCACGTTTGAGCTTCCGCAAGAACCAATGAGGTTCATTCTCGTGTTACGCAGCACGTTTGAGCTTCCGCAAGAACCAATGAGGTTCATTCCCGTGTTACGCAGCACGTTTGAGCTTCCGCAAGGACCAATGATGTTCATTTTCGTGTGTTACGCAGCACGTTTGAGCTTCCGCAAGAACCAATAAGGTTTGTTCTCACGCATCAAGCAAGTACGTTTGAGCTTCTGTTTATGTTCATGATCAAAAAGATCTTCATATGTTTTCAGAAGATGAACGAAAGTCTTACGGGTTTGGAACGACATGAGGGTGAGAAATTAATGAAACAATTTTCATTTTTGAGTGAACTAACTTTAAAGGAATAGTTTACCATTTCCACGAATGTTGTCAACAAAAGTTGTTTTCACAAAGAAAACAAAGTAAATCTTTTACAAAAAAGTACAGGGTAACAAGGTGACAAAAATAAGGACATTTTAGAGCACACAAAATCCTTTATTTCATATTCCAATGCAATATTTATACAATCCTCAGTGTTTCCCAATTAAACAAAGGCAAAATTCTGGTGCCAACCTTCACGATTTAAGGCTGTTCCTAAAGCTTTCAAACTCCAGCTAAAAAAAAAGTCCCCTTGGCTTTTGCATGCAGCATACAGCCCATGCCAGGCAGGTATAGAGACACGCTCTCGTTTCTTTCTCCTCTAGTGAACTGCAAACTCTGTTCTCCTTCTTTCCCCTTCTCGTTCCCCGTGTGCCACCCGCACATCTGGAGCGGGCGTCCTGCTTCACCAGTTTCCAGGAGTCACCTGATTTATTGATATTTAAAATGTTCTGATGGTTTTATGTGCTTTGAATGGATTCAGAATAAAAAGTCTTAGTCAGAAACCTGCATGAAAAACATCTACGGTAGTAAAAAAGCCTTCAACAGTATATAGAATGCGTTTAAAGAGAACGGGTTGATATATAATGATAATTTAATAGAAAATGATTTGAGCTGAAATATGCACACACACTAAGACAGATAGCATCAGCTTTCATCTTTTAGCCATACTGACCTATTCAAACAAAGCAAGCTTTAATGCAGTCAAAGCATTGTTTGTACAAGCAGATAGAGATAGAGAACTGTTACCCATACACTCTCCATTAAGCTTGTCACTCTCATTGGTAATTTGTATATGTTGGCTATCAGTCTTGTCTCTAATATGTGTTTGAATCTAATTCCTGAGATAGTGCTCCACGAAACGAATAATATCCCCTTTGTTGCCACTTCCAGATTTATCAAATCCCACCCTGACATTTTTCTTGACTTATTATGTTTGAATAACCCTCGTTTGCAACATTTTCGTAAGCTCCTTACAGATGAGGTAATTGTGTTTTTGCTTCAGAGAATGTGGGCTATGCAAAAAAAAGTCAGAGATGGCTTTCAGCACATGTGAAGTTCTGAAAGATATCCATAACTCTTAAAGACTCTTAATTTGAACCAGGTATTTGTGCTGGGTGGGGAGGAAAGCACTGTTTATAAATTGTCTAGCACTGTAAGTCCGTGTGACGGAGTCCAAGAAGAGAATAAATTTGGTTCTGGTTTACAACTGCGATGGCTGATGGCAGTAGCAAACTGGCTTGTGCGGAGGTTCGCCTGGAATTGTTTTGTTTTTTTGGCTAGTCCCAGGTTTTCCTTCAACATGCGCAAGTGTTTTTTTGTTGATAAACACTACTTTTTGGAGACCAAAATGGTGATGTAAAAAAAAAATCAAGTATAAATTGATGAATGTGGACATCTTATGATAACATGCCATGCATTTAAACAGTCTAAAAATGCCAGCAACACACAGTAAGGTCGAACGTAAAGAAGAATTTGATGCTTTGTGCCAATAAAAACAGCCCTGCTCTGTGCGCGTCTGTACATGTCATTCACTAGCCTGAATGAAAATAAGGTCCTATATTAAATATTTGACAGAAATCAAAGAAAACAAAGCAACATCTGGTGTTAAAATTGTAATGAGTCCAATCACATGACATGTTTGCTTAATCTACGATTGCAAAGGTCTCATTATGGATACGGCGGACAGTATTTGCAATCCAAAAGCTCAGCCTTGTTAGGCTCGCCACTGACTCATTACTGCAAACGACCAACAACTCTGACAGGCAAGCGTTTCTGGAGTACTGCTATCTAGTATGCACAACATTTAATGAAATACACTTTATAAACAAATCAAGTGGGGAAAAAGCGTCAACCAAATGACAAGTAACTTCGGACTGACCTTTAAAAAGATTGTTTGAAACGGAGCCAGTGCTGTAGGCTCTTGAATGGGTTGTTGACAGCTCCGAAAGGCCTTGCAAATGAAAGGTCTTGTTATCTTTAGTGGTAGTAAACCTATTATGAAAAATCTGCAAGCATGGAGCATAGAAAATAAAAAGCAGCAATTGTGGTCAATCATTTGTTTAACAAAACATGTAGGAAAATATATGATACTAAAACATGGGGAGAATTTTGATTTGCATTATAAATGCAAATAAGAAAGTGTTCAAATTTCTGTCAGACAAATAATGCAGGAAACCGATATGCGATGCAGTCAAGCCGACCCTGTGAATACAAAACAACAGATCATTAATTTAAACTTGCTAGAATATGAGACGGCACATTAAAGGTGAGAAAAGCTTACCTTTTATTCATACAAAATGTAATTGTCACTAACATACTCTGATGTTACAAAAAAAATGTATGCATTAAACATATTTAGTGCAATATACCAAATGCATTCATATTTTATATTTCTTTAATCAATAATTTTGAGTGAAGAAATGCAAGATCTTAACATAAAGATGTTCTCAGGTTAAAAAGGAACTTCATTACTACAATTTCAGTGATGTCAATCATTATACTTTTATGACCTCAGCGTCCTGTTAATTATTCAGTGTCAGAGGTTTAATAGAAGAGGGCACATGTACAGTACACTATATATAGAAGAAATGTGACCTTCTCTATTAGCTCAAATGCTTTTGAAGGAAAGACATGAATATATCATTACAATTAATAAAAGAGGGGAGGGGGTGATGGGGCAAGTAAGTAAATTAATAAAAAATAAAATAATAATTTTGGTTGTAAACACCAAACTGGATTAAAATGCTAAATTATTATTTCCAATATGAAAACCTGTTGCTCAGTAATGACTAGATAATCGAATAATAAAATAAAACAATATGAAAAAATAAAACAATATTATATGACAATTTATCTGCAGTCAAAAGTATCCTTTATTAAACATCTATAAATAATGTCTCACCGACCCCTTAAAAAAAATAAATACAAATAAAGTAATAATTAAAAAAAATAAAATTCTTTCACCTCTTCAATTTAAAAATTGACATTCATGTGCCTTGGGCAGGCCTAGTTGTTGCACGCTGTGGCCACAAACTATGAAATAATTCTGTGTGCTGTTGTTGCATTCTTCACATCAAAAGCACTTTTAATAAGGCCATTATAAATACATCAGAAAAATCTACTCTGATATTCAGCAAACAAGTCAATCCAGGATGCACAGCATTCACCGCTCTTTTACAGGGGTATTGCGCCTGTTCATCCAAGACTGAGAGGGATATAATGAAGGCCAGTGTACTAGTTTTCATGTTCCCACTGTGTTCAAAGATGCCTGTCATATCAAAAGCACTTTATAATGGAAATAAAGGTAATCTTTCCATCCCTTTGAAACAGAACTTCTCCTGTTGGCTGAAAGCAAAGAAAACAGGAGATTTAAGGCTGGAAGGAGTGAATCAAACGGAAGAACGAAGCTTGAGGAGAGGTATGGTCCTCTTACAGGTCAGAGCAATTGGCTGAAGAGGTGTTTGACATTGAAATGATTGCACAGTGTGTGGTTTTTGTGCGTGAGTGTGTTTTGATCAATGCCTGTGCTTCAGCCAAGCATGGTGTTTTGTGGAAATACTGTTAACACAAGAGTCTTCTTCTACACGTTTGCGCTCAATGTCAGAAGCTCAAGCGTTGACTGCTGACAAACCCATAAGAGGGCCTTTTGATCCCAGACCTGGAGTGATGCACTTATCTCCTTTACCCAGCCAGAGCCGCTCTGAAGGCGTTCAACACGCCTCATATTCTCATGATTTATTAAGGACCTGTGTTGGGCTGTACATAGACCTTGCCTACGGAGATCAAGTTTGCTCTGTGTATCCTTTTCTTCCTTTTTATCAACTTTCCTAATCTCCCTTTGTGTAGCGTAGCACGTGTTTGTACATTAGGCCATGGGGACCCTCTACCTCCATGCAGTTTCATTCCAATGCAATATTTATAGGAGGATGGTGGACACTGTGGAACGGTGCGCTCTAAAAGCATCTTCATGCAGCAAAGCCTCATGGGAAAGAGAAAGGTGACTCATCTGTGACTGTAAGAATCAATTCTGGTAAAGTAAGAAATAAAAAAATAGCGAGCAAGAAAAAAAACACCATTATAGGTGTACTATGTACACTAACGGTCAAAAGTTTGGACTTTTTTTTATGTTTTTGAAAAAAAAAAAGTCTCATGCTCATGTTTTGATCAAAAATACAGTAAAACATTAATATTGTGAAATATATTAAATATAAAACAGTTCTTTTAAATTGTAATAATATTTTAAAATGTAATTAATTCCTGTGATGGCAAAGCTGAATTTTCAGCATCTTCAGAGTCACATGATCCTTCAGAAATCATTTTAATATGCTGATTTGCTGAATTTCTTATATTAATCAATGTTGAAAACATATTTTGCTACTTAATATTTTTGTGTAAACTGTGATACTTTTTTTCAGGATTCTTTGATGAATAGAAAGTTCAAAAGAACAGCATTCATTTGAAGTAGAAATATTTTATAATAATATTATAAATGTATTTACTGTCACTTTTGATCAAACCCTGAACTTTTGAATGGTACTTCACGGTTTCCGAAAATAATATTAAAGTAGCAAAAAACCACCACTGACAATAATAAGAAATGTGTTTTTTTTGGTGCACCAAAAACAGCATATTCGAATGATTTCTGAAGGAAATTTATAATTATAATTACAATACGTTATCATAATTAGTATAATAATAATAATAATAATGTCAATCAAGTAATTTAAATTGATATAATAACATTATTACATGATAATACATTTCATATATAACATCATATATAATGCAATTATATATTTTATACATATTAGTGCTGTCAAATCGATTAATCATGATTAATTGCATCCAAAATAAGTTTGTGTTTACATATATGCGTGTACTGTGTATAATTATTATGTATATATAAATACACACTCATTCATGTAATACAAGAAATATTTGCATGTATATACTGTATATATATTTATATAATTTATATTATATATATATATATATATATATAAAACAATTTTTTCTTAAATATACATGCATGTGTGTTTATTTATATATACATAATAATTATACACAGTACACACATATATATTATGTAAACACAAACTTTTATTTTGGATGCGATTAATCGCGATTAACCAATTTGGCAGCACTATATATATATATATAGATATATATAGTATTATATAATTATTATTACTTTAGTAATTTGTTAATTAACTGTTAATTAACAGTATTTGAATAATAAGAATAAAGAAAATAATAATAGTTCTTGTATTGGCTGTCAAATCAACTCATTTTAAATCAAATAAATTACATAATCTACTAAATAAATTATCGCAAGGGAATTATATTTGCTGAGAAAAGACCTAATATGAACACTATGCTTTGTAGAAAATCAGGGTTAAAACCCCTCGTTTGGCCTACAGCGTCTCAAGGACAAACACTTAGTATGCTTTGAACTGCAAGACATCATTGGAGAGTGTGTTTAAACAGCAATTCAATTTTAAAGTAGCGCCCTTTAGTACATTTGAGAAAGCAAACTAATAAAGTCTTAGAGAGGCATGATGTCGCTGGACACTTGGTGTTACACAATATCTTAAAGGCAAATTGTAATATGTAATAATGTGTTTGTGGTGGGTTATTGTGATTCCAGGACCCTGCGGGGGTGATATGGGTTTATTGACTTCCTGTGATGTTTTCTTCTTATCCCTCGGTTAATTGAGCAGGTTTGCTGTGCAGGAGAGCAGGTGTGCTCGGGAGGGGTAGAATTAGAGCAAATCTACATTCATCTGATCACAGTCTACACAACATCTGCAACACACGGATGATGTTCATGCATTCTCTTATTAAAACCTCACAGCTCACAATGGAAGAAAAAAAGTGGTTGAACCCAGACGAGGCGCTGGCTGTAGATCTGTGAAGAGGAAATCATTCTTTTATCCACATAAAAACACCAATTTCTGAAAAACAGGATCTTCCAAAAGCAGAATAGTGTCAATGAACATCGAAAGTCTCGAATGTCTCATATCTTACACAAACCCATCACGGCCAAAAGCACAAGCAAGAACAAAGGGTCCAGGACAGGTTATAGGTTGTTTATAAAAATAAAACAGGTCCAGAGTGGCAAAAGTATTGATTTTCCTGCCAAAACATAATCTTGTTTTGCCATTGTAATTCTGATGTTGACATCAGAACACGCCGCTTTTCACCCAAACGCTGCCAAGTAATGGTGTTTACCCCATGATCGGCTGATAGTCACTATGACAACGTACACCACAATTAGACGAGTATAATCCCACCTTCAAACATGTGCGTAGTTAAATCACCTCAGCAGAGAGGAAGTGCAAGAAAAAGGCAAAAAAGGGTCGAGTTCTCCGTCACAGTTCAAAACTAGAACTTTTTTTTTAGTAAAATACAATTATACAATGCAGCTGTGAGAGCTATCCCCGGCGACCCTGAAATTGCAGGTTTGATACAAAGCAAAATAGTTGGGAACTCTTCAAGGGGGTAGATTAAAATAACAGAGATATAAATATGATTCCGCCTGTCTGTGTTAATCAATGTGTGTATTTTTCATGGAAACTTGACTGTCTTTATGAATGTGTCATTCAATTATTAATTCAACCGATTCATTCAAAACACTGATTCATTCAGGAACAAGACAAGTGAATCATTTGCTCAGCTGATTTGTTCATTCAGGAACTAAACACCAATAATTTGTGTTGCTCTGAGGCTCGCAATTGTTTAATTCTGCATTGCCTTTCACACCAAGGACAATAACTATAACTGTAAAAACTTTGACATTGAATCAGAATCCACTTGACTTTAAAGAGCTTGTGCATTTAAAGAGGCAAACGACATGACTGCAGCGCACTTATAAAAAGACAGAACACTAATGTCCCTTGGTGTGGACACAAATATAGTTCTGTCATGACAACTCTTGGAGTGTTTGGCATGGTAATGGATATGACAATATTATGTTTGGTCTTGGCGGAATAGATCTGCTACGCTGCTGCTGCAGAGCAAGTACGGGACTTGCCACATTGTTGTGAGCAAGACATGCTGCTGCTGTACAATATAGCGTACAGGAATTACCTGTAGCAGATCTATACAAGTGGAGCTGGGGAAGGTGGAGGGTTTCTGAAAGTGTCCTGCACTGCTAAGGCAAAAACCAAGTATTTGAAGTTGAGCAGCGAGCTCATTGGTTACTGATACAGCAGGAACCAATCAGCTGTGCCCTATTCACCTTATTTTGCAATGCAGACGTACTTCCGATGACGTACTTCCGATGACGTACTTCCGATGACGTACTTCCTTTTAATGTGTTAGGCTTCTGTTTCGCTAGCCGATAGGTAAGGAGCGATGTTGGAGCACGCACAAAACGCTGTGACAGTAAATATTTACTTGTCCCTAGGTGTCAACACAGTGGGAGGATGAAATGAAGAAGTGGCTTGACATGTCTTATGAGGACATTTTCAATTATTTTGTGTTGTCAGTCAGAGTAGACGGGTCTTCGATGCACGTTTCAGCACCTCGGTTAACAAATGCCATCTCTGCATATGATGTGAGTTTAGGTTGCTTATGATGTTCATCTGGGAACGCAATGTGCGCCATTTCACCAGATTTGTAACGTAAATCATCCATAAACCTTCGCCAAGACAGGAGAATACATCAATATATTTCTAAATATGCGAACTGTTCATTCATCGTGATTTCAAAAAAAAAAAGTTGAAACCCTTGCTCTGAGTTTGCATGTTTTGATGTCCACATAGTCTTGCTCAAGAAATTACAGTGGCTGTAGCATTTCTATCGTAAAGAAGTCAAGTTTTTAATGTTGTTTACATGTCTTTGTGGTGTTTTTAATGTTTTAAGACAAACCATGAGCAAAATCATAAGTCAACACCATTGCTGAGTATTTTCTGCAGTTTACCAAAGACCATCTCAAAAATGCGTTTGAAATTGCTGGTGTTTCTGACGTCACAAACTACCTTGTAACCAATCACGTCAATGTGCCGGCAGGCTTTAGCATATCATTAACAGCAAACTAGCATGGGAATATATTTTTCTGTTGATATGAAAAATTGGGTAGATAAAGCAATATAGCGAGTGTATGATGAATATTACGATGTTATGATGAACTATATGCCTTTCTGAGTTGTTCAAAGCGTTTCTAAGAATGTTGATTGTTAGAAGGCAGCTGTCCGACTCTGAGATGTCGAACGGGAACATGGTTTGTGTAACATTAGCAACACATTATTAGCTGTTTGATAACATAATCAAGCAAAAGGCTAATCATATGAATTACCGTTATGTGTGTTTCACAGGGAAAAAAACTTTAACTATGTCATTTTGGTGATCAAAGATGAGTTTTAAGGGATAAAATGATTGACTACAGGGGGACTTCAAAGGGATGATCTTCTGTGGGTCTGCCATTAAGTAAGTGGGAAGAGCAAACATACAGAAATTTGGGCGGTTTCTTTGGGTTTAAGGCTTTTAACCAAAGCCGACCCTTCGGAGGAGCGTGCAGATCATAGGGTGATGCTCATATCCACATTCAGCTCTGGTGCGTGGGTTATGGTCAAAACAAATATCTTGCAGGTATTTTTTTATGCCTGAACCAGCTATTGTGGCACCCACTAACTGCGCAAAGAACGCCAGTCTTTCTGTAGTCCATATTAAAAGTTAGCTAGTCAGTCAAAACTACACAGTCCTCGCAAAACTAATGATTCACAATACAACTATGATTAGCGGAAGTGGTTTACTGGAAATCTTACACAATATGGTTAAAAAATGGTGGTGCCCGTTCTTATGTGAAAAATAAGGTGGATAGAGAATGATGTGATTGCAAGCAGGTTGAGTTAAGGACCTATTAGCTTGTGCCATCTAGAGTTTCATGACAGAACTTTGTATTTATCATTATCATTCATCATTACAGTTATCATTATTATTGTTCTTGGTGTGAATGAGTCTTAACTAGTAATAAATTGTCTAAAATGTATGTGCATATCTTGTTTATAAAAGCAATATCACACTCGTAATTAAGCATTTTTGAACAACATTTTTATAGGCTTACATCTAATAAATCAAGCATTGGGTAGAAAAATGAAGGTTGCTTCTGAGCAGCAGAGTTCACTAAACCACGTTCAGACTAACCAAACTCTGCTAACAAATGGACTTGGGTGAGCAGCACCAAAACCTCTAGTGTGAAAGAACCATTAGACATCTTTCGGATGAGAGGTCTTTCAGAGTAAATAAATAATTGGTGGCTTTGCCAACGAAGCATTTCGTAAACTGCTGTCAGTTTCACTCAAACACATTTCTGGCCTTAGCACCGGCTTTCCTCACGACAAAACAACAGAAAAGGAAAAAGAAAAGGCGAGCCCCCATTCCCCAAAAGCCCACCACAGATGCCATTTACTCTCCCCCTCTGCCGTGTTAACAGAAAAACTTCATTTGGCATGTATTGTTAAAATTTTTATTAATGGCAATTTGTGTCACTCTGACAGGCCTCTTCTGGAGAAAACATCCAAGCCTTGTACAAATCTATCACTCAAGTTGTCGAAAAAATTTGTTCTCATGCAATATGGATAGGTTGTGTGCTGGCGAAGATCGGGAGAGAGAGAAGGCAGGAGAGAGATGGGATCTGTGTTCGGAGACTTCTCCATAAAAGAGGTCATGCTGCTCGTATCGGGAAACCTCAATCACAAACAAATGTTTTATTTAGAGTACTTAAGCGTTGTTTACTTGGCGCTTGCTCTCTCTCTTTATCTCCCTTGCGTTCAATCTCTCCGCATCCATCTCTCATCCACTGTTGCCTTTCAGTATGTTTTTAACCACCGGTGTCATATGAAATAATGATAAACTCATGTTGACTAAGCCCCCATGTATATCCTTGAGGAGACGAGGGATAAAAGCCATCTACAGTCAAATAAAGCAACTATCCTCATTTTATTCTGCCCTGTAGTATCTAGCTAAATCCATTACCTTAAATTCTATATTACTTTACTTTAAGGTTTGTACATTTAAAACTACTGCAGTAGCTTCAGATTTGCATTCCTGAATATTGCTATAGTGCAAATATTTCTAGGTAATATTAGCCAACAACTTCAAAAATACACCATATATAAAAGTTTACATATGTGTGTGTGTGTTGGGAGTATCATATTTGATACATCAGGCTTTTATGGCTCATAGTATGATATAGGAAAATATGCAGCTCATACTCGAGGAAAAATATGCAATTTGGTGCAGTTGCTGATATTTATATGGCCAAAAAGTAAGATGAAACTCTGACTGCTTGTAATGTAGATCAATAAGATTTTTATAACAGTATAACAGACTTAAAATGTATGTATGCATATATATATATATATATATATATATATATATATATATATATATATATATATATATTACACACATACATACACACACACACACACACACACACACACACTACCAGTCAAAAGTTTGGACACACTTTCCCATCAAAGAGAATGGGAAAGTGTGTCCAAACTTTTGACTGGTAGCGTATATATATCAGAATAATATGTCTTAGTAAGATGATACAGTAGAGTTCTGTAGTTTTTAAAATGCAATGCAAGGATGATTGATATAAACTTTCCTCAAAATTTAAATAAATAAAAAGAGTGTAAGGATAAATCAAGTAAATCTAAGTTGCTTCAGTCCATTAAGTGTTCGTCTTAAAATATTACTAACAATATAAAAGTTATTCTATTATATCTACAAACCCGATTCCAAAAAAGTTGGGACACTGTACAAATTGTGAATAAAAACAGAATGCAATGATGTGGAAGTTTCAAATTTCAATATTTTATTCAGAATACAACATAGATGACATATCAAATGTTTAAACTGAGAAAATATATCATTTTAAGGGAAAAATAAGTTGATTTTAAATTCCATGGCATCAACACATCTCAAAAAAGTTGGGACAAGGCCATGTTTACCACTGTGTGGCATCCCCTCTTCTTTTCATAACAGTCTGCAAACGTCTGGGGACTGAGGAGACAAGTTGCTCAAGTTTAGGAATAGGAATGTTGTCCCATTCTTGGCTTCTAGTTGCTCAACTGCCTTAGGTCTTCTTTGTTGCATCTTCCTCTTTATGATGCGCCAAATGTTTTCTATGGGTGAAAGATCTGGACTGCAGGCTGGCCATTTCAGTACCCGGATCCTTCTTCTACGCAGCCATGATGTTGTAATTGATGCAGTATGTGGTCTGGCATTGTCATGTTGGAAAATGCAAGGTCTTCCCTGAAAGAGACGACGTCTGGATGGGAGCATATGTTGTTCTAGAACTTGGATATACCTTTCAGCATTGATGGTGCCTTTCCAGATGTGTAAGCTGCCTATGCCACACGCACTCATGCAACCCCATACCATCAGAGATGCAGGCTTCTGAACTTAGCGCTGATGACAACTTGGGTTGTCCTTGTTCTCTTTAGTCCGGATGACATGGCGTCCCAGTTTTCCAAAAAGAACTTCAAATTTTGATTCGTCTGACCACAGAACAGTTTTCCACTTTGCCACAGTCCATTTTAAATGAGCCTTGGCCCAGAGAAAACGTCTGCGCTTCTGGATCATGTTTAGATATGGCTTCTTTTTTGACCTATAGAGTTTTAGCCGGCAACGGCGAATGGCACGGTGGATTGTGTTCACCGACAATGTTTTCTGGAAGTATTCCTGAGCCCATGTTGTGATTTCCATTACAGTAGCATTCCTGTATGTGATGCAGTGCCGTCTAAGGGCCCGAAGATCATGGGCATCCAGTATGGTTTTCCGGCCTTGACCCTTACGCACAGAGATTGTTCCAGATTCTCTGAATCTTTGGATGATATTATGCACTGTAGATGATGATAACTTCAAACTCTTTGCAATTTTTCTCTGAGAAACTCCTTTCTGATATTGCTCCACTATTTTTCGCCGCAGCATTGGGGGAATTGGTGATCCTCTGCCCATCTTGACTTCTGAGAGACACTGCCACTCTGAGAGGCCAATCATGTTGCCAATTGACCTAATAAGTTGCAAATTGGTCCTCCAGCTGTTCCTTATATGTACATTTAACTTTTCCGGCCTCTTATTGCTACCTGTCCCAACTTTTTTGGAATGTGTAGCTCTCATGAAATCCAAAATGAGCCAATATTTGGCATGACATTTCAAAATGTCTCACTTTCAACATTTGATATGTTATCTATATTCTATTGTGAATAAAATATAAATTTATGAGATTTGTAAATTATTGCATTCCTTTTTTATTCACAATTTGTACAGTGTCCCAACTTTTTTGGAATCGGGTTTGTATTATATATATATATATATATATATATATTACTTTGTAAAAATCATTAAGATTCACAGAAAAAGACCTGACCTGAATGGGGACATTTTAGAATTTTTAGAGTCCTTTGTAAATTTGTGTATCAAATATGATACAATTGGCTTTGTATTGTTAATTTTGTTCAGTAAAACAAACACAGCGATTACAACCCACATTACAGAAAAGATAAATAAACGGGTATTAATTTTCATAAAGTCTTTTAGTGTTTAAGTGTTTAATCAAATATTAATTTAGCTTTTTACTCTCCCTGCTTTCGTATAATTTTTCACTCCAAGTGGTTGACCAGCACTGACAAGAGTGACAACATGAATACGCGCTAAACAAAGGAAACACTTGTACAAGAAAATACAATGACAAACAATGGATTGTAATTATATGACATCAAGCACAAGCTTGTGGGCCGAGAAGCAG